>SKCR01035264.1:0-81506 GCA_019454045.1 Zanthoxylum bungeanum | reverse complement strand
TTTGGGAGTGGTTTGGGCTGCTGTCCAGGCGTATTTCAAGGGTTGTTTGGGGTGTGTTTGGGCTGCTGTTTGGAGGTATATTTTCGATGATGGAGGGCTGCTGTATGGGGAGATTTTCGGTTATGGAGTGGAGGAGATGAAGGGAATTGTTTATGTTCTTCTTATTGCTATTGCCGTGAGTGGCTAAGGCTCTTTGTGTTGTGATTTTTGTGTGAGTTATCTCTATGAGCTAGAGGATTGCATGTCTTGGTTAGGGGTTGTTTATATAGAGAAGGGCTAGGGCTCTACCTTGTCACACAAGGAAGGGATTTTGGCATTAAAGAGAGATATGATTTGGTGTTAGACAAGGAAAGCAAGGGATTTGATGGGGGACAAAATTTGGCTAGATTAGGAATGCAAAAATATTTAATTTGTTATGATTGATTTTAATTAGGCATGACATCTTTTTAATTTAGTATGTGATTTTGTTTGGTTAGGAAGTTAATATATTTGATTTATCTTTATTAGGCATTATTATGGTTTATTTAATTGGTAAATGGTTTAAATATTTTATTTAATTCAATGTTTAATTTAATTAAATTGGGATGTGTTTTATGGGCTTTGGGGGGGCTAATTGGGCTGGGGTGCGAGGCTAGCAGCAAAACCAGAAACACTGACGCCGTTCGAACGCCAATTCGAACGCTACACGAACGTCCGCAATCTGCCTGACGTTCGAACGAAGTAACGAATGCAGCACTAACGAAGACAGTGAACTTGTGAAATGAACTTGATGACGTACTTATTCTGAATTTCCCCTTCCGACCTCCGTTTCCCGCAATATCCTTAGCTAAAAAGGTAGTGCCTCCAACTGAGACTCATCACCGGGTTTCACATGCGAAAATGCAATGCCTACAATTGGGTAATTAAATAAATAAGTTTATTTAATTAATCCGAGAAAACATTTTAAAATCGGAAAATTTTGATTTTCCACTATTCCGCTGCGTTGCCGGATTTCCGCAATAAAACCCCTTCATTATCAACATACATGGTAACATACGAACATGGGTAGTATATGAAAGTTTGTAATATTCAGTGCTCTAGTTTATTGGAAATAGCACCTAAAAGCGATGGAATAAAAAAATATGTGTATATAAATAATTCACCATGCTTTTACTTAGTAACGAGACGTCTTGCTTGCCTCAGTAAGCAGTGACTGTTCGCGTCAAACGGTAAAAGTCTGAGTTAATAATAATAAAGTGTCTACTTCGTAACCAGACGTCTTGCCTCAGTATGCAGTGATTTGTTCGCATCAAACGGTAGAGCTTTTAACATCTGAGATCCGAGTAATTAAGTCCGTATGGGTGTTTTAATACCTAGTTCCCTAAAGACAATGGTTTGGGATTCACTGGCCCAAAGCTCGCTACAAGGATTGAAGATGTTTATATAAAAAAAAGTACATAAAAATCCATTGCCAAAAATGTTGAATTCTGATAAACTTTAGGACAAAAATATTACTTTCTTTTCAACTAAATTCATGAATATTGTGGGCACAATGAATTGATTAATACCTTGTTAGTTGTGTATATGGAGAATGATAAAATAATCGGAGAATTTACTTATTTGGTAATTTAGAAAGAAAGAAAAATTATTAAGTTGGATAAGAATTTCACTTGTTTAGTCACTAATTTGTTTATCTTTTTATTCTGTTTTGTGTGATTGATTGTATAAGTGATAGGCGTCTGAGGGTATCGTGGATGTAAGCCCTCACGAGACTACAACTCATCCACTAGGGACACTTAGGGGTTTAAAGGCTTGTTGCATACGCTAAATGCAATCGTGATCCCTACGAAAGTGGCATAGTTTAATTTCATTTTAAGTTGTTTATTGTATTTTATTTTGTTTATTTTACTCGAGGACTAGCAAAATATTAGGTTTGGGGGTGTGATAAGTAGAAAATATATCAATATTTACCGCCCATTTTACTTAATATTTTGTATAGTTTTCTCGAGCATTGTAAATATTTTGATGTGTTTTATGTTATTTTATAGATAAGTAAAATATCGAGACTCACTGGAATCAAATTAGGGCTAAAACGGTGAAAAAACGGATCAAAAGGGAAAAATGGGAAATTTACTATTCACGTGTCACGACGCTCCACGCCAGCTCAACGAGTCGCGACGTCGAAACATCATCATGTGCATCATCACGTGCGCCATAATCGCGTCATCATGACGTTAGCACAATTATTGATCTGTCGATAGCTGCTAATTTTTGTAGCGCGCGTCGCGACGCAGAAGAATTGGGCGCTTCGCGACGCGCAAACCGATTTGAAGCCTATAAATACATGCCTGATTCAGAAGGGAAATTCATACTTTCTCCTGGGAAATTTCCTTAGAATACTAGAAGAGAGTATCTTGTTTGTTTAATTTCAGTTTTCTTGTATTTAATTTTTATTTTAAATAATAAATCTTTCTTTGTTTTACTTAAAACATTAGTAGGTAACTTCTTTCTGTTGGGGTGAAGGTGAAACTTTTATTATTATAATTTAGATTAATCTCCCTTATTTTATAATATTAATTATCTTAAAACCTGACTTAATTGGATACCGTCTTTATGTTCGGTTGGACTTATTAAAATTAATTTTAACCTGACTTAATTGGATACCGCATTTATGGTCGGTTGGAATTAATCAAAATCTGACTTAATCAGGATACGCCTATATGGTCGGTTGGTAATGTAATATAAATTTATATATTATAATAAGAGAGATTTCTAGATTTGAAATAATAAAAGTGGATCCCAACCCCAGTATTTTATTTCATTGTTGTAATTTTTACCTTTTTAGTTTTCAATTAGTTGCATGATGTTTTATTTATTTATGTCTTTATAGTCCTAGATAGTGTCGTAACTAAATACATATCTAGGGTTGTGATGAATCCCAATATCATAGGTTTATAAATTTGTTATTTTGTGTCTTGTGTGACATATAGGTTTATTTATTGAGTCTTAATCTTAATGCTCCTTATTAACTGGCAACTAATAAGATTGATTTGGTAAACTTAAAATGAACTTGACAAATGGATTTTAGGTTTCAACCTTAGACTCAATAGCTCACGATCTCACATTAACCTTAGATATTTCCTTCCAGGATAGACATATACCTGTCGGGCGTAGGTAGCCATAATTGGAACTTGAACTTAATGAATTCGGGTAACTTGGTTAACATAGACATATAGTTAATGGGTTACTTTGGGTGTTTGCATCTAACCATCGACATAGGTTTTTGCATATTTTCATGTTCTAGGTTAATAAATCGACATATTGCACAAACATAAGATAATCAGTTCATCTTTAGAAGAATATTGGAAGGATTCACAACCCTATATAGTTTCATAATATTGATTACTTTAAGAATTTACTTTTGCATTGTTTTAGTTACTTGCCGTTAGTTAAAATCACCATCCAAACAAAAATCAATTTTTAGATACTTGTAGAAATTTAACTTCAATAAATTAATAGCACAGGTATTAAGTCGTCCTAATGGGATCGATACATTTTATACTACTTGAGCGATACGTGTGCTTGCGTTACGTGAGTGATTTCACATATCAGAATGGTGAAACACTCTTATGATAATATATGGCTCCACCTTTCTTGGCATCTGTCTAATGATATCTTTTGATGTACTTGTCTTATTTGTAGCTTTTGGATCTTATTACTATGAGGGCTTGTCCTGTCTAGGTGTCTGGGGTATGCCTCTGTGCTTTTGTATTTTTTTTTCTTTGGTTAATAAACTTACCTTATCCAAAAAAAAATACAGTTTTCCATTCATCTCATTCTCTCATGCGAATGTGATGGTATCCACTTTTAAAATGTCACACTTTTCCCCTTAGGTAGGGTAGAGGTGAGACGGAGACTTGAAACGGACAGAGTTTCCCCTGTAAAATGGACTAATCTTCCAAATATAATAGAAAAATCAAAACTGAATAATGTAATCATATAATTAGGTCTTCATGATCCAACTCAAAAGAATATCCATAATGGAACGTAAATACCACATGTATCAAAAGTAGGCTCAGTGCCCATAACCAAATAATAATCCACACGAGGAAGATGTCTAAAAACTTAATCTCAAAAATATAACAAAAATGACACTCTATTGTTACCACAAAACCTTTCTCTACTGGCAAAAAATGATGATGAAACAACAGATGATAAAATGAAGATCTACTAATCTGCTTAACTTGTAAAATTTAAAGAAATGAATAAGCTCACGCTTAGTGCAATGGATCACAGCTTAGTGCCGTGGATAAACAAGTAACCAAGAGGATTGAATAAGTCTTTCATATATAGATAAATAAATAAAGCTCTAAACTGATATATTAAACATTTAATTGAAATCATAAATCTCATTTCTCATAAATCTCATTCTGCACAAGAATACTCTGTAAAATAAAGATGTTTATTCATCTATATGCACACCATCATAACAATACGATAAAGCTGGCAACATGGGGTATCCCCACGGCAATAACTGGCATCCGGAGCAAAACTGGCAACATGAGACATCTTCTCACGGTAAATAATCTGGCACGTATAAGTACACGAAGTGTATCCTAGCATAAAAATCATTTCTAAAACACATGCTATATATCTAAAATCATGCATGTTTCTCTTATCACAAACACATGATTTCAACATAATCAATATGTGATCCGTACTTTTATAGCAAAATATAAACTTTCTAAAAACTAAATCATTTAATTCATTACCTTGAAATTCATTAAGAAAACATACATACTATATACTATGGAAAACATCAATGTTACAAGCTTATCCACGCACCTGGTGAGCTTACTACAGAGAAAGGAACTATACAGCAGGACCGTCCCCGCTTACGGTATCACGATCACCTAAAGAGACAAAATAATTTACGATAAGGAACCTAATCATAACTAGAATAGATGAAAGAAAACAAAAGAAACATGACTTAATCACTCTCGAAATTCTATCAAAATGTTCCGTCTATAATACGAGATTTCATTATACAATCCATAATCATCAACTTACATTCAAATTCTATTCCCAACTTACACATCCACAATTCAATTCAACATCACTAACCCAAATCTCGGGCTCACAATAATTTTCGGCATAAAATCTTACTTGATCATATTTCCGATAAAGTCCATCATTAACGTTGAGTTTTATATTTCCCCTAAAAGACCCAGTCGAGATTGGCTCCGGATCGGACGGATCGTGGCAACTTCCTTTATTTTCTCTCTCTTTTTTCTTTCTTTTTCTTTCTTTCTCTAGCTCTCTTTGTTTCTCACGAAAAGTGGTTGCTCGATAGTGAAAAGGGTTTGCAAAATTTATATACTCATATGACAATTATCATTTGCCTCCCTCAACTTATCCCTTTGATAAATTTTAAATTCCAACTTTTACAATTCTAACAATTTAGTCCTGAAAATTTCTAACACCAATATTTATTAAATTAAAATTGGAAAATAAATTGGGGTGTTACAACTCTCTCTCCCTCTCAAATAAATTTTGTCCTCGAAATTCACATACCTGAGGGTGGAAATAAGTGAGGATATTTATCCCACCTCTATCGGCATGCAAAGCAAATGATTTCAAAACAAAAGAATGTGTAGCACCAGGATCAATAAGTATTTGGGCCTTTCGACTAGAAATAGACATCATACCAGTGATAACCTCTGGCGCTACTGAAGGTTCATGTTGTGTCATAGCGAATACCATTGCTGGGTCTCTAGGACTGCTAGTCTGACAACCTGGAGCGGCTCTACTCTGCGCACCTGCACTTGTGTGAACTCCAGAAGTTTGAACTGGAACCCCACTCTGACTATAAGTGCCTCTGGAATGCTGAGCTGGAGGGTTAGCTGTCCTCTGATTTTGTCCACTGTCATCATTAGCATTAGGGCAATTTCTCTTCATGTGGCCCACTTCTCCGCACAAAAAACAACCTTTTGTACCCAATCTGCACTCTCCATAATGATTATTTCCACAAGTATCACATGGCGGAAATCTCAAATCTCAAGCTTGGCTTTGCTGACCACTATGAGTCCCACTAGGTGGTGCTCTCACTGAACTTTGACTAACTGTAGATCTAGCTTGTTTCTGCAACTGGCCAGAACTCATCTGATAACTATCACTGGGTCTTGAGTCACTCTCCTTCTTACTCTGACTTGCTTCCCTAAAGGATCGATGTTCTCTATTTCTCTTCCTCATCTGATAATCAAGCCCAACTTCCCATTCTCTTTCTGCAAACTCTGTTTTTCTAGAAAGTCTGTCATCTCTGTCAATCTGTTCATAGGAAACAATCTGATTCTAGATCTCAATTCTGCATTCAGACCGTTAAGAAAATGATCCATCTTACCATGTTCATGGTCCTTCAAATGTGGAACAAACTGCACTAACTCATGAAAGAGAGTGTCATACTGATCTACGGTGCAGATACCCTGAGTCAACCTGTAGAATTCCCTCATCTTCTCATCCATAAAAGCTGAATTCATATAATTGCCAATGAATTCCCTCTTGAACTTCTCCCAAGTCAACACATTAGCCTATGAGAATTTACCTCTTACACTCTTCCACCATTTATCAGCCTGCTCAGTCAAAAGTCGATACACATGGTGGCATTTCTGTTCATCAGTCAATCTCATCAGCTCAAAAGCCTTCTCAACTCTCTCTGAGAAATTCCCAGCTGTTATGGGATCATTCTTTCTATCAAACTCAACAGCTCTATTTTCTTTCACTCTTTTAGAAATATTTTCTTCATTAACTATAGGAGCTACCTGAGTTGGACCATGACCCCATGTTGGAGGGTAGTAATACGGATAAGTGTAAGCACCAAAAGGAACATTCGGAGGAGCACCTGCTGGTGGAGGACAATAATAAGGCAGAGTATAGAAACCCATGGGAGGTGTAGGATAACCCTGATACGCTGGAGGATGTGGAGGATGTTGTGGAGGTGCTGGAATATTTCCCTGAGGTGCTATAGGGGCTGGAGGAACATCATTGCTAGGAGGATGATGAACTGGTGTACTATCTCTGAAAACTGAGGCTAGCGAATCTCCTACAACAGGAATAAGGTTCCCTTCAAAGGGTTCCCCGACATAAGAATTAACCTCCTCATCAACTGGAGGTGCCCTAGAAGGTTGGCCAACATCTGTTATCCTATGAGTATGGACTCGACTTGCACCTCGAACTCTGGAACGCGGAGGCATCTAAAAACACATGAAAGATGTCAACTGCTAATAGGCATAGAATAACTAATTAAGTAAAAGAAATGTCTACAGAATCTATAAACCTAGGGCTCTAATACCATTAAATGTCACACCCGTCCCCTTAGGTAGGGTAGAGGTGAGACGGAGACTTAAAACGGACATAGTTTCCCCTGTAAAATGGATTAATCCTCCAAATATAATAGAAAAATCAAAATTGAATAATGTCATCATATAAATAGGATTTCCATGATCCAACTCAAAAGAATATCCATAATGAACGTAAATACTATATGTATCAAAAGTAGGCTCAGTGCCTATGACCAAATAATAATCCCCACAAGGAAGATGTCTAAAAACTTAATCTTAAAAATATACAAACGACACTCTATTGTTGGCACAACCTTTCTCTACTGGCAGAAAATGATGATGAAACAACAGATGATAAAAGGAAGATCTACTAATCTGCTTAACCTGTAAAATTTAAAGAAATGAGAAGCTCACGCTTAGTGCAATGGATCACAGCTTAGTGCTGTGGATAAACAAGTAACAAAGAGGATTGAATAAGTCTTTCATAATATAGATAAATAAATAAAGCTCTAAACTGATATATCAAACATTTAATTGAAATCATAAATCTCATTTCTCATAAATCTCATTCTGCACAAGAATACTTTGTAAAATAAAGATGTTCATTCATCTATATGCACACTCGTGACAATACGGCAAAACTAGCAACATGGGGCATCCCATGGTAATAACTGGCATCCGGAGTAAAACTAGCAACATGAGACATCGTCCCACGGCAAATAATATGGCACTATAAGTACACGGAGTGCATCCTAGCGTAAAATCATTTCTAAAAAATGCTCATATATCTCAAATCATGCAATTTTCTCATATATCACAAACATATGATTTCAACATAATCAATATTCGATCCATACCCTTATAGAAAAATATAAACTTTCTAAAAACTAAATCATTTAATGCATTACCTTGAAAATTCATTTAAGAAAACATACATACTATATACTATGGAAAACATCAATGTTACAAGCTTATCCACGCACCTGGTGAGTTGACTATAGAGAAATGAACTATGCAGCATGACCTTCCCCGCTTATGGTATCACGATCACCTAAAGAGACAAAAGAATTTATGATAAGGAACCTAATCCTAACTTGAATAGATGAAACAAAATGTAAGAACATGACTCAATCGCTCTCGAAATTCTAAAAAAAATTCGGCAAGTTTCGTCTATAATACGAGCTTCCATTATACAATCCATAATCATCAACTTACATTCAAATTCTATTCCCAACATACACATCCACAATTCAATTCAACATCACTAACCCAAATCTCAGGCACACAATGATTTCCCACATATAATCTTACTCGACCATATTTCCGATAAAGTCCATCATTCACTTCTAACCACAAAGTAATCATTTATATGGTCTAAGCATGTAAATAATCATACTTTAAAGTTATTTATATATCGAAACACATAACATGCATAAACCGAATACAACGATAAATTATACGAAATTAAGATTCGGAGGTCTGTTACTACTCAGAATGGTCGGGAAATCATAGAGGAATACTCGAGAAGTCGGCGGCCATATTCTGTCCGGCGCGTGTGGGACACGCGCCACTCTTCTTGGCTGCGCATTGGCCTCACGCACCACTGTGCAAGGCGTGCGTGAGCACCACGCGATGGTCGGAGTCCAATTTTTCTGGGGACCGAATAATCTCCTCTCCCTCCCTATTCCAATTCAACTGACTGTTTGTCAATCGAAGTTTCGGATCAACGGGAAATCAAGAAAAATCACTAAAAGTTTCTTATCGGGATTTCTACGAAAATGGGGAGTTTCCCGAGATGAAACCACCAACGAAATAATCCTCTCGTCGAGTTCTACACTTTCCCTAAAAGACCTGGTCGAGATTGGCTCCCGGATCGGACGAATCGGGGATACCCTCTCTTTTCTCTTTTCTCTCTTTTTTCTTTCTTTTTCTTTCTTTCTCTCTCTCTCTTTGTTTCTCACGAAAAGTGGCTGCTCGAAAGTGAAAAGGGTTTGCAAAATTTATATACTCACATGGCAATTATCATTTGCCTCCCTCAACTTATCCCTTTGATAAATTTTAAATTCCAACTTTTACAATCCTATCAATTTATCCTTAAAATTTCTAACACCTATAATTATTAAATTAAAATTGGGAAAAATAAATTGGGGTTTTACATTAAATCAATTTTACTAAATATCTTGGAACCATGCAATTCATCTAACATGTCATCTAGCCTAGTAATTGGATGGCGATACTTTACCATTATTTTATTGATTGTTCGACAATCGATACACATCTGTCATGTCCCATCTTTCTTAGGAACTAGAACATTGGTATCGCATAAGGATTTATGTTTTCCCTTACATACCCATTGTCCAACAACTCTCACACTTGCTTTTTGAAGATCATTTGTCTCATCGGTATTGCTTCTATAAGCTAGCCAGTTGAGAATGACTACTTCAGGTATGAAGTCTATCTGGTGCTCAATGCCTCTAATGGGTGGAAGCCCACTAATTTTGTCCACCGTCAGAACGTCATTGTAATCCTGTAAAGAGATGAAATAGACCAGGAAGCAAAATGTCATAATAGTAAAATAAACATGGGGCCCTATAGACTAACAATAGAATAAGTTTGCTAGCCTTGAAAGCCTTCCTCGCTCCACCCTAACCCATGTGAAAACGTTTTTCACTCTCCGTTATCCCCCTCATGTTCACTGACACTCCCCTTGGGAACACTCACGGTTTTGGCCATTTTTATCACTACGTTCAGCCTTAGCCCCATTTAGCTCACCACTCTCACTCGTTTCCCCCAAGGTGGTGTTTTCCCTCACTCTCTATTTATCACGATCAAGTTTCAACTTAACCTGATCTTCATGGACTTGTCTAGGTGTAAATGGGTATAAGGTAATAGGTTTTCCCTTATAGTGAAAGGAGTATTTGTTCTTGAACCTGTTGGATAATATGACCCATAGCGTCACTATTTGTACAGATCACGGTGTTGTTGTACAAATTAACTATGTGACAAAGGAGATTGCACTCTTATCATTTGTGATTAGATCACCTAGATGTATAAATGAGGAGAGGTCCATATGATTAGTTCCTGGATTGAGAATGATATGAGACAGTATCAGTCCACGAAGGATTAATCATTAAATATCCCTAGCCGGAGTATTATCGAGACAGGACATCGATAATGCGGAATAGGCTAGTATTGCACTTGTGCGCGTTGTGAGGGCACAACGGCATAGTTCTCATATATTTAAGTATTGGATACTTATGCAAGTGCGATAGGAGGTTGTGTTTCACCGATGGTACGGGAAACAGCTTCGCTCTGGATAGACCCCTCGGAATCCCATTGGTATTATGACTATGTGTCTATGGGAGTCCGACATCAGGGTAGGTGTATTTGGTCTTAACCTGAGACTTGCACCGCTAATGCTTACGACAATCAATATACTTTAGTTGAGGTCGTCTAGGACTCTAACCGGTTCTGTGTACGCCAACTGCTGGGTATATTGAGAATCGTAGAGTATTGGGTGTGATGTCAAGACGGAAGTATCACTTCAGTCATAGTGGAGATGATGTCACGCAGGATACGGTATTAGTGCTCTTAAGTGTTGCGCAACCATCGGGATATTATGACTAGGTCATGCATATCCGATTATAGAGACTAGTTACCAGACATCCGACATGTGCTTCGGACGGGGCAGACACTTATCCAGCCCCAGCCCTAGCACGTGACTATCCGATACTGGGCCGATATACACAATACTTGGTATACTACGCTTGATACAGATCTTAAATATTCTTAGATGAATATGACCGGAGAATTGGGTAGACTTCGTGCTTTGCTAGAAGCCGATCGTGTCTCGTAAATCGGTAGAACGTAGTACTTGGTACGTACGTGATTCGGATACTCCGACGACCGTATTTACTGCCGAATTATCCGGGGATCTCATGGGTCGCTTCCCAAAGATTCACCGATGACGTATGACTCGCACTTTATTAATCTGGGATTAATATGATGAGAGAGAAAATTAATCTGGGATTAATTACAGAGATATTTTATCTGGGATAAAATATCAATTTAAAGAGAGAGAATGATTAATTTGGAATTAATCGATTAATTAATATATTTGATATATTAAACGAAATTGGATTTCGACGCGGAATTAAAATTAGATTTTAATTCGGGCGAGCGAATTAATTTAGAATTAATTCGTTAGCGACGTGAATAGTGATTTCGCTAGGCGTAATCATTTAATTACGACGCGACGGAAAATTCGTTAATTTAGAATTAGCGAATCCGAGCCCGAGATTATTTGCGAGCGCATTCGCATTTCGAATTCGAGCGCGGCTCGTCAAATCAAGCGTCAAATCGCTAGTCGCATCTAGCGTCACATCAAGCGTCAAATCATGTCACTTTGAGTGATGTGACAATTGATTAGATTGATTGATTGAGTTGACTTGATGTGACTTGAGTGATGTGTGTTGGTTGGCAATTAAAGCCAAATGTGTTGAAATGAAATGAATTTCATTTCCAAGTGTATTAATACCTTTGGCATTCACAAACGCACTCCACATTTTTCCCTTTTTCCTCTCCTCTCTCTCTTTCTTTTTTCCTTCCTCTCTCACGCATTTTCTTCTTGTTCTGAGGCAGTGAACTGCCGATGAAGCAAAGGAAATTAGGGAAGCAAGTGTGTTTTATGGCAAAACAAGAGTGCTAGCACACTCCGAGATCAATGCGAAGGTGATAGGGAAGTCCCCCCATGAGCCGGGAACGTTTTGATGAAGCTTGGAGCTCGTTTTTGATGTTCAAAATGGCCAAACAGCAGCCCATTTCAGCCACTGTCACAGCAGTTCACGCCCAACAGTGAGCAGAATTTCAGTTCGTTTTTGTTGCCAAATCGTCTCTCAACCGCTCGATGTAAGTATTCCGCAACTTCGTCGTTGTATTCACTTGTGTTTCATGCTTAGATTTGATCTTGGGACCTATAGAAAATCCAACAATGGCATCAAGAGCTTGGGTTAAAAGCATGAAAATGTTAGGGCTAAATTTGGGCAAATTTGATTTTGAGCATGATTAATGAAATTGGATTGATTAGTATGCTTAATGTGTTATTATTGAGGATTGATTGGATCAATTTGTTGAAATAATGTTTGGAATATTTTTCCCCAAATTTATCACCTTGGCCGAATTTAACAATTAATTTAATGTCTTGGGATTTTTGATTTTTGACAATTGGATGTGTTGGAAATCATTCGGGATGATGATTTAACGACGATTGCGGAATCAATTGGATTGAATTCGATTCGGACGTAAAATCCCCAAATTGCCAAGTATGTTATTTAGCATGAAATTGGGTAAAATGAATTTGAGCATGTAATTATGAAATTGGATGATTAAGTATGCTTGAATGTGTTTTAATTGATAATTGATTGGATCAATTTGATGAAATTATGTTTGGAACAAATTTCCCCAAAATGCTTGTGTTGGCCGAATTGATGAAGTGCCCTTATTGTCTTGGTATTTTGTTTTTGATTCATTGGATGACTTGAAAACAATTGGGGATGTTGATTTAATGTTGATTTGGATTCAATTGGATTGGGTTTAAAGTTGGACATTAAAATCCCCTTGGCCGAGACTTAATGTAGCATGTATATGGGTTTGATTTTAATCAAAATATGTTGGACATATGATGATGATAATGAGCATGATTAATTGTATGAATTGATGTTTTAGAAATGTTAATTTGGGTGATTAATCATGATATACACTTTAGGTAATTAAATTGCGAAATTGGATTTGTGTAATTTAATTAATTGGGCTAATTTTGGAAATTGAGCTTGAATTGTTGTTATTGGGCTTATTGGGCTTTGTTGTACAAAGTTGGGTTAGGCAAATTGGATTGGATCCAATTGGGCCCAAAACCGCATTCATAAAGCCCAAATGCAACATAATGGACCTTTGTAATTTAATTGGGCCTAATGGGCCAAAATTAATTTAAAGGCTTATGGGGTAAATCCCGGATTGGACTTTGGTTGCGGGTTTGACCCGAGTTGACCAAAAGTCCACGCCTTAAGAAATTAATTAAAAGCCCATTGGACTTTAATTAAGTTGACGTTGGACGTTAATCGGGCTTTGAGACCCGTAACAATTAAATTTGGAATTTAATTCGTAAAAGGTTTATTAATAAAGTGTGATATTTAATTTGGAATTAAATAGTGAATTAGAATTAAATACAAATTGAATTGGATTTAATTGTGTAGTTTAATTTAATTCTAGAATTTGTACTTTAAGTACTTATTCGCAAAAACGAGTTTGACTCGAGCAAAATCAAATCGTTGTTTGAACATTGGATGATCACATAATTATCAGATTAATTAATTTGATTAGATTGATTGATAGCATGCTTTTGAGTGAATACATGGTTGTGATGCATGAATAATGTATATCGGATGGATATTAGATGGGTGGGGCAATTTTAGAAATTGTTGTAATAAATTTGATTTATTAATTGGACCTGCGTGTCCAGCCTTATCACCTCATTTCTTTGTATTCTCTTCTCACCTATTCCCCTCAATGTAAATGAGGTTTCTTTAGAAGTGTAGTGTAACGGGTAGAAGATATTTGTGCTAGCGGGAGAGAGAAAGTGAGAGATTTGATCTAGGATCAATGTGTAAAATATCCATCCGCATATCATTATTATTTTATCATATGCGCTTTATTATGTGTTTAGAATGCATGTTTAAGGGTGTATGATGATGAGACCTTAACAAAGATAATAAATTGGTTGCCAATTTGCACACGAAAAACCCTCATCAAATATCATGCGTTTTTCCTTCCATTGAGTGATTCTTGCTCAAGATCCTAGATTGGCATGGGTTGTTGGCCAAAGTCAAGCCCTTGTCCGTCGAAGATGTGTTTGAATCACGAAGCTTTGTTCCATATTGGTGTCTTGTCCAAGTTGTGGTTTGTTGGCCAAAGTCAAGACCACTTCTTGTCCATCGACATTGATTACGAAGCTTCCATGGTCAATGGGTCCGCGCTTGACTGGGATCATTAGGTTTGTTGTGCCAAAGCCAAGGCCTAGTTGATTCAGAGGAAAAAGGTTAGGTAATACATTGGATGTATTGGCATATATAAGATATATGTTTCGGACTTGGATGTCCCCCTACCGGATCTAGGAATTGGATTGGATCCAATCGATCTTAGAGATCTACCTAGTTAATTATCATACAATTTGTTGGCCAAAGTCAAGATTGTGTGATATTTAACGGGATCCTAGCCCACTAGGAAACACGGTTTCCCGAGTACTCGACAGAGGGTTAGAGGCTCGCCGAAAAAGTGGGAGGCAAGAATTGAATTTGCAATACTCGTTCAATTACTCGCCATACGCGCTCATTTAAATTATTTCGTCGTTAGATTAAATGTTAGTTGGACTAATATTTAAATTGTTGTTTTATTTAACAGTTGGACTGTATTATAGTTGATTATATATAATTGGATTATATTAATCAATATATTTGAATTAATTAATTTCAGTTTACAGTTGATTTTATAATTGGATTATAGTAATCAATGTAATTGAGGTTAATTAATTTAGATTATATTTGATTATATAGTTGGACTATTATAATCATTATAATAAATAGTACCACAAATCGTTGATTAAATAGTTGGACTATTAGAATCAAGATAGATATGAAAGATTAGTGTTTAAGACATAATCCTGGGTGAAAATGTATTTAAACGACTTTAATTTTCAAATCGGGAATAATTTTCAGGATGGTCCTGGAAACTAATTAGTTATTTTATTTGATAAAATAAGCCTAAGATCGGAGTTAAGCAAATAAGTGGAACATGATATTTGGAATATTCATGTAATGATAACTTTAGTGCTTAATCCATAATACTTGTCATATAGACTCCTTAATTTCTTTATCAGAACTAAGGATTAGATTCTTAAAGTATGATATTGAAATTGAAGGATATTCAAAGATTAGATCTTAGAAGTACTTTTAAAATTGCAATAAATAATTCTTGGAGAATTAAAGACTATTCTCAAGGAGATAAAGTCAAATTTGCAATTAGGCAAGTAGTGCAAGGCACACCTTACTTCAATATTCTGGAAACCCGAGGCTTGGTCAAAACAACAATATAATCAAATCAAAAAATGACAAAGGCAAAATCATTATAGTCTTCTTGGAAGATAATGACATATCCCAAAATGTCTGCACAATTGTGGCAAACGGAATCGCGAAGCGTGACTGTCGTTTGGACAAAGCAGACATGAAGGAATTGAAGACGAGCAAGGCTCTGACTTCAAATATGTTTGTCAAAATTATGTTCATTACTAGTATTAAATTGGATTTTAGATACTTAATATGGTACATAAAATATATTATTGATGTTCAGAATCTGCTATGAGCAGGATTAGAGAACTGTTATAATGTAACTAGTTTGACTAGATACATTATCTCTTTATCAGTGTTTAACCCACCGCGGGTGAACCTTTATATTTTAGAACACTAAAGTGTTTATTATATAAGGATGATATTGAGATAAACACATTAGATGTGAATAACAGAATTTATATTTTGAATATAAATAAATCTCAAATATATATATAATGACAAACAAATAGCTCAAAATGATTTGATCAGAAGAAACTAATTATGGCATTGTTGTCTGGGACACAATCGAACAAGACTCGTATATCCACACTTTCGAAGAGTGGGTACTCGGACTGTTTTGATTCCAATCAAATAAAGTCTACGAATCTAGTTTATTGGGCAATGTGCCTAAAACACTATTTACTTGGTAAAAGTGTAAAATGCCATCGATCTATTAGCCCTTGTTCATATTGAAACAAGTGGGCCCATGTCTAGCTAGGCTAGATATGGATATGAATATTTCGTGACCTATACGATGTGGCATCGCGTAATGGTTGTGTGTTTTCTTTTGAAGAACACAAATCGGAAACTTTTAGAGTTTCGACACGAAATAGACAAATAGATCGACTATAGTATTATACCGTCACGGTAAGACCGTAATGGAAAATACTTAAGCAATAAGTTTCTTATATACTTGAAAGAGTATAGTATTCTTTCAAATGAGGACTCCTCCCGGAACACGTCAAAGTGACGGTGTGTCCGAACAGATTAACCGAATCATGTTAGACATGATAAGGTTAATCATGAGTCGCTCTGAGCTACCATTTCCTTCAACGGATAAGTTTTAACAGTGCAATAACTTATTTAGAATAAGGTTCCATAATAATCTGTTTGACAGATTACATATTAGATATGAACGGGAAAGAAACCGGGTTTCTCATTCCTGACCATTTGGGATGCTAGGCATATGTTTGGATGATACCAAACTAAAACCCAAATTGGATAAGTGTCAATTGTAGGCTATCCTAGGGATACCATAAGTATTGTATTTATACATCTCACCAGAGAACAATTAGATTGTTGCTCACCATGCAGTTTTCCTGAGAGGAATACAGACATGCAGTGGTAAGTGGGAGGATAGTAAAACTCGATGAAAATCGGAGTAATACTATTCAAGGCACCTATTCCTAATGGAACATAAATAGTTCATCAAGGATGAAACTATTCCATTAATCTTCGAGTACACAAGAACCACGTAGATCGGAGAGAGTCAGAAAACAACCTAGGGT
The DNA here is from genome assembly GCA_019454045.1 of Zanthoxylum bungeanum. NCBI lineage: Eukaryota > Viridiplantae > Streptophyta > Magnoliopsida > Sapindales > Rutaceae > Zanthoxylum > Zanthoxylum bungeanum. The sequence continues at coordinate 64,523 of SKCR01035264.1, read as the reverse complement.
ATGGGTTTCTGATCTCACCTCATAAAGATGTTAATCTTTTAAGGTATACCAACTGATTACGTATGAGGTAGTGATACAAGGTATCGACTCCCTATTATGACAAAGTGTCATGAGTCCGAAATGGATTCCATGTATATCAACAAGTTTGGATACTAGTTGATGTACCATAAGACATTGTGCCTATTGGTACTTTATAAGTCTTCGAGGAAGACATACATGGAAGGCAACATACCAACGTACTAAGCTAGGCTTGTAAAGAAAAGGTAGAGTTATCAACATTGTGTTGATTCCGACGAAACCTTTTACATGTTGCCATTGTAAATCCATTTGGATAATGCTTGCTAAAGCTGTGTATTTCATTTATGAAATATGACAGCTTAACGGAAAATCGCTTTCCTGAAAAGGAAACCTTTCGGAGGATGTTTATAACATCCTGTCGGTTTTGTCGTACCATAACAAGCAAACAAGGTTTGCAGGTTATTCGATCCATGTTTGGATTGAAGCAAGCATAGGTTCTAGGAATTATCGTTTTGATGTAATCATAAAGAGTATGATTTAATTCAAAACAATATGATTCTTGTGTATATAAAAGGGTTAGTGGGAGTGCACTGACATGAATGTCATGTAAGATAATGATAATATGTCATTTCTTGGAAATGATATTCCCATAAAATAATCGGTGAAAGCTTGGCTTTCCTGATAACGACTATGAGTCGTAACAAAGGTACTATACAATAGTATAACGGTACAGTGAGCTGGAAATCTTCCAAGCAAGATACTGTTGCCGGATAAACAACAAATGCGGATTATTGCTGCAGCTGAGGCAGCAATAGAAGCCATTTGGATCGATAATAAATCTAATTAGATTAGATATAGTTCTGTTAGCGGCTGAGCTAGGCGTCAGCACAGGCTAAGGAATTAAAGGTCTCATCGACGATCCAGATATAAACTTCTATATCATCTGATTCGTTCGGATCATACATCGTGGCGATGTGGTGATCGTATAAATCGCGTCAGACGATAATCATGGAAATCCGCTGACGAAAAACTTTTCTTCTCAGCAATTTGAGCAAACCGTACATAGTTCGGGTGTTAGACACTCGAGTGACTGGCTATGTGCCAAGTGGGAGATTGTTGGATAATATGACCCATAGCGTCACTATTTGTACAGATCACGGTGTTGTTGTACAAATTAACTATGTGACAAAGGAGATTGCACTCTTATCATTTGTGATTAGATCACCTAGATGTATAAATGATTAGGTCCATATGATTAGTTCCTGGATTGAGAATGATATGAGACAGTATCAGTCCACGAAGGATTAATCATTAAATATCCCTAGCCGGAGTATTATCGAGACAGGACATCGATAATGCGGAATAGGCTAGTATTGCACTTGTGCGCGTTGTGAGGGCACAACGGCATAGTTCTCATATATTTAAGTATTGGATACTTATGCAAGTGCGATAGGAGGTTGTGTTTCACCATGGTACGGGAAACAGCTTCGCTCTGGATAGACCCCTCGGAATCCCATTGGTATTATGACTATGTGTCTATGGGAGTCCGACATCAGGGTAGGTGTATTTGGTCTTAACCTGAGACTTGCACCGCTAATGCTTACGACAATCAATATACTTTAGTTGAGGTCGTCTAGGACTCTAACCGGTTCTGTGTACGCCAACTGCTGGGTATATTGAGAATCGTAGAGTATTGGGTGTGATGTCAAGACGGAAGTATCACTTCAGTCATAGTGGAGATGATGTCACGCAGGATACGGTATTAGTGCTCTTAAGTGTTGCGCCAACCATCGGGATATTATGACTAGGTCATGCATATCCGATTATAGAGACTAGTTACCAGACATCCGACATGTGCTTCGGACGGGGCAGACACTTATCCAGCCCCAGCCCTAGCACGTGACTATCCGATACTGGGCCGATATACACAATACTTGGTATACTACGCTTGATACAGATCTTAAATATTCTTAGATGAATATGACCAGAGAATTGGGTAGACTTCGTGCTTTGCTAGAAGCCGATCGTGTCTCGTAAATCGGTAGAACGTAGTACTTGGTACGTACGTGATTCGGATACTCCGACGACCGTATTTTACTGCCGAATTATCCGGGGATCTCATGGGTCGCTTCCCAAAGATTCACCGATGACGTATGACTCGCACTTTTATTAATCTGGGATTAATATGATGAGAGAGAAAATTAATCTGGGATTAATTACAGAGATATTTTATCTGGGATAAAATATCAATTTAAAGAGAGAGAATGATTAATTTAGAATTAATCGATTAATTAATATATTTGATATATTAAACGAAATTGGATTTCGACGCGGAATTAAAATTAGATTTTAATTCGGGCGAGCGGATTAATTTAGAATTAATTCGTTAGCGACGTGAATAGTGATTTCGCTAGGCGTAATCATTTAATTACGACGCGACGGAAAATTCGTTAATTTAGAATTAGCGAATCCGAGCCCGAGATTATTTGTGAGCGCATTCGCATTTCGAATTCGAGCGCGGCTCGTCAAATCAAGCGTCAAATCGCTAGTCGCATCTAGCGTCACATCAAGCGTCAAATCATGTCACTTTGAGTGATGTGACAATTGATTAGATTGATTGATTGAGTTGACTTGATGTGACTTGAGTGATGTGTGTGGTTGGTAATTAAAGCCAAATGTGTTTGAAATGAAATGAATTTCATTTCCAAGTGTATTAGATACACTTTTGGAATTCACCAAAAACGCACTCCACACTTTTCCCTCCTCTCTCTCTTCTTTTTCTCCTTCCTCTCTCACGCATTTTCTTCTTGTTCTTGAGGCAGTGAACTGCCGATGGAAGCAAAGGAAATTAGGGAAGCAAGTGTGATTTTATGGTAAAATCAAGAGTGCTAGCACACTCCGAGATCAATGCGAAGGTGATAGGGAAGTCCCCCCATGAGCCGGGAACGTTTTGATGAAGCTTGGAGCTCGTTTTTGATGTTCAAAATGGCCAAAAACAGCAGCCCATTTCAGCCACTGTCACAACAGTTCACGCCCAACAGTGAGCAGAATTTCAGTTCGTTTTTGTTGCCAAATCGTCTCTCAACCGCTCGATGTAAGTATTCCACAACTTCGTCGTTGTATTCGCTTGTGTTTCATGCTTAGATTTGATCTTGGGACCTATAGAAAATCCAACAGAACCCATCATAAACAACTTTATTATCAAACTGCCACGGCCTGCCAAAAAGAATATGTCCTGTATGCATCGATATCACATCACATAGAACATCATCAGTGTATGACCCAATAGTAAAGCTTGATAATACCTGCTTTGTCACCTTTACTTTGCCATAACCATTTAACCACTACAACTTGTAAGGTTTAAGGTGCTTCAAGCAACTCAACCTCAATCGCTCAACCAAAGCTGTGCTAGCAATATTAGTACAACTGCCTCCATCTATGATCATACTACACCCCTTACCATTCACACATCACATAGTGTGGAATATATTCTCCCTCTGCTGCCCATTTTCATCCTCTACAACATGTGCATTCAAAGCACACCTAACAACTAGGGACAATTATCCAATGGGTATGCAGCTCCCCCGTGGTCACTAGTATCCTCCAGCTCTGGCATCTCATTTACAAGTAAGGTCTATCAAGAGGTATTAGAGGTAACTTTAACTTTTCCACTAGTGTAGTAACTAATTTACTTTATACACATTTTCTAATGGAAATGAAGGTTAATGCACATTGTTGAATTGATTATATGAGTTATATTAGCATATTTGAGTTGTATTTACATTTTAATTAAGTTGAAAAATCTAATTACTTAGCATTTTCGAATTAGCATTCAAACAACATATAAGGATAAGAAAATCAAACCTTAGAACCCTGAGCTCTTATACCAAATGTCAAGAAACTTACTTAGGTTCAAAACCAAGCAAACCCCAAGTATTCTCTCTTAAACCCCAAGAACCTTAATCAATGATTTTGTAGGAACAAAACCCATCCAAGATCAGCCATAAACCACCATGAAACCTCGCCAATGATAACTTAAACACATGAAATCAAGTGCTTTGCTAGCAATGGAGACGCCACTAAGCTTGCCACACTTAGATAAGTCGATTTGAACTTGAAAAGTGGAATCCCTCACTTACAAGATTTCGGCCATAGCCATAAGTCTAAGAGCTTCAGGTTTTTTCTTTCAAAAGCTGTGTATTATGTTGTAGAAGAAGAAAAAATACAAAGTTTAAATATGTTACAAATAAAACCCTAAAGGGCGTGAATGGACAAAAATATCCCTGAGGTGAAATTACCAAAAGAACTAAAAACTACCCAATGTTTTCACTCAAGAACATCTCAAATGTCGTTTCCCATCTAAAGTAGCTTAAACAATGATTAGAAACTAATCTAACTTAAGCTAATTTGAGGTGCTTACATCAAATAGTAAATTGTAAACCTTGACTAGCAACAGTTAAAGAATGATACTGTTTGATACTGCTCAATGTCAGTTGCGACGCTTTTTCAACTGTATCATAACCAATCACTCTATGGTCATTTACGTCTTTACCAAATAATAAAAGAATTTATATTTCAGAAAATGTATATTTTATTCATTAATAAAATATATACAAGAGTATTTACAGGGAAATACATAAGAAATTGGCGCTCATAGCATAAAATCTCTTACTTGCTCTAGTGTCAATATCGATTGTATCTAATACCCATCGACTCCACATGCTTCGACTTTTGATGTGCCATCGGTTCTTTTGCTTGTGCAATGGCACCGGTATTATCACAGTATAACGGAATCGAATTCTCGATACTCGGGACAATTCCCAGTTCTGTGATAAACTTCTTACGCCAAACAACTTCTTTTACAGCTTCAGAAGCAGCAATATATTCCGCCTCTAAGGTGGAATCAGTTGTAGACCCCTGTTTGGAACTTTTCCAACAAATTGCACCTTCGTTAAGGGTAAATACGAATCCTGATATAGACTTTCTATCATCGGATCCGATTGGAAATCATAATCCGTATACCCATTAACACGCAGTTCATTTCCTCCATAAATGATAAACTTATCCTTAGTGCCTTTAAGATACTTTAGGATATGTTTAACGGCCATCCAAAGGTCATTTCCTGGATTGGACTTATATCGACTGGTTACACTAACCGCGTAGCCTATATCAAACCTCGTACATAACATGGAATACATAATGCTTCCCAAACACGAAGCATAAGGTTGATTAGATATTCTAATCTTCTCATCTTCTGTTTGTGGACACATCTTCTTTGAAAGATGAATGCCATGTCTGAACGGTATATTTGTTGTCTTACATTTAGCAAAATTGTACCGTTCCAAGATCTTATCTATGTACGTCGATTGGGATAACCCAATAAGCTTCATTTCTCTATCCCTATAGAGCTTTATACCCAGGATATAAGAAGCTTCACCCAGGTCCTTCATGGAGAAATTCTTACAGAGGTAAGCTTTGACGCCTTGCATCATTCATATATCATTCCCAATGATTAGGATATCATCAACATAGAGAACCAAAAATACTATCATACTCCCACTAGCCTTTTGGAACACACAGGATTCTTCCTAATTCTTGAGAAAACTAGAAAATCTAATAATCTCATCAAATCGAAGATTCCAACTTCGCGAAGCTTGCTTAAAAAAAAGTCCATAAATGGACTTTTTAAGCTTACAAACCATGCTTGAGTTTCGGTGGATAAAAAACCCTCCGGCTATTCCATGTACATTTCTTCGTCAAGAAACTCATTTAGAAAAGTCGTTTTGACATCCATTTGCCAAATCTCATAATCATGGTAAGCAGCAATAGACAATAAAATCCTTATAGACTTTAGCATCACGACTGGTGAAAAAGTTTCATCGTAGTCGACACCAGGTCGCTGCGTGTAACTTTAGCTACCAGTCTGGCCTTAAAGGATTCAATCTTTCTGTCAGGCCCACGCTTCCTCTTGCAAACCCATTTACTGCCGATAGGAACAATTCCTTCAAGAATCGGAACCAAGTCCCAAACTTGATTTTGATGCATAGAGTCTAACTCTGATTTAATGGCCTCTTGCCATTTCACGGAGTCGATGTCCAACATCACTTCTCTATAGGTATAAGGGCCAGTCTCTTTGACAAAGAGAACATCCAGACTCATTTCTTGTATCAAATACAAGCGTTCAGGAGGTCTAGACACCCTTTGAGACCTACGAAGTGTGTGTGTAGAAGGCTCTTCATCTATTTGAACTTCAGGTTCCTCCACTGGCTCGTTGGTTCCAGGTTGTACTTTATCAAGTTCAACTTGTCTATGATTACCTCATTCAGACAAAAATTCTACCTCTAGAAATTTTGCGAAGCGAGCTACAAATACATTTCGATGCTCGGTATCATAGAACAAATATCCTTAAGTATTTGAAGGATATCCAACAAACCTAAACTTTTTCCCTCAAGGCGAAAGCTTATCTGGCTAAGCCATCCTGACATAGGCAGGACAACCCCAAATCTTAACATAATTAAGATTCGGTTTCCTACCAGTATATCTCTCATATGGATTTGTAGGAACATCCTTGGAAGGAATCTTATTCAAAAGATGAGCATCAGTTAAAAGAGCATATCCCAATAAGTAATAAGGCAAATCTGTAAAACTCAACATCGATCTAACCATATCCAATAAAGTCCGATTTCTAATTTCGGACACTCCATTGTGCTGTGGAGTACCCGGATGAGTATATTGAGCGAGAATCCCATTTTCCTTTAAATAATCGGTGAACTCACCACTCATATATTCACCGCATCGATCAAATCGAAGATATTTAATATATTTTCCAGTTTGTTTTTCTACTTCGTTTCGAAATTCCTTGAACTTTTCAAAGTTTTCTGATTTATGTTTCATCAAATAAACATAACCATACCATGACAGATCATCGGTAAAGGTAACGAAGTAGGAAAAACCACTGTGAGCGGTGTGACTCATGGGACCACATACATCAGAATGTATTAGTTCCAATAAGTCAGTGGCTTAGTGTCCTACACCCGAAAATGGGGCTTTGGTCATTTTACCCCGAATACAAGATTCACAAGTTGGATAAGATTCAATGGTAAGATCATGTATCAAGCCATTCCTAACCAACTGGGATAGGCGTTTCACGCCTATATGACCCAACCTCATATGCCACAGTTCAATATTATTTATATCAGATACTTTACGTTTATTAATACCAGCATTAAAGATATCTTTTGAGGTATGCAAAATGTAATGACCATGCTCATTTGGACAAACAAGGATCTGCACATTATATCTATCATATAAATATAAAAGAACGATTCTTAATATTAAGATTATAGCCTTTAGTATCTAATACAAAAAGTGATACAACGTTCGCAACACATCCTGGTACAAAAAGCAGTCATCCAACAAAAGGCTCCCACTGGGTAGGGGAATCTCTCATAAGCCCACAGCAACTGCATCCAAAGAGTCGCCACTCCCGAATCACAAATGCATCTCCCTAGATTTTAGCCGTCTACTTTCCTTCAGCACCTGCAACGAATTGCTAATGTGAATTGGATAAGCAGAATCAAAAATCCAACTAGACGACATAGTTTCACAAGCTAATGAGATATCAATAATGGGAATAATAAAAATACCTGAAGTATATGCTCTTTCCTTTCTGATATGGGCCTGGTAATCAGGACAGTTCCTCTTCCAATGACCGATCTTGCTGCAGTGGTGGCATTAATCTACGGCAGCTCTCTTGGACTTAGCTATCTTACCTTGTGGTGGAGGATTTGTACCCTTCTTTTTCTTCCATTTCTTATTCTTCCCTTTCTGTTTAGATTGGGAGGAAGCAGAAAGAGCAGTGGGTTTATAAGGGTGAGTCGGTACTCCCTTCCTCAAATCTTCCTCCACATTTTGCAGCACCTTATGCAGCTCTTGGTAAGAATAGCTAATCCCATTCATATTGAAATACATTACAAATTGGCGATATGATGCTGGCAGAGATCCTAGTATGACACTTCATCCTAAAGTGTCATTGAGAGGGAAATTATAGCGCCTTAACTGTTCGATCAAATCAATCAGATGAAGCACGTGAGGGCTCACAGCCTGTCCCTCTTCCAATTTTTCATGGAATAGTTCCATTGCAATTTTATGAACCGAGACTTGTTCTTGGTTCATAAAACGTTCTCGTAGCCGCATCATCATAGTATATGCGTCCGGCAATCCAAAATATTGCCTCTTAAGCTCCGGTGCCAAGGAACTGAGAATATATGATTTGACTCATCTCTCATCATCTCTCCACTTTTGGAGAGTCTCATGTTCCTCTTGCGAAGCATCAGGTGCTATGGCAAGTGGCAACAGACCTTCTAACACATATTCTATTTGTTCGGACCCAAGAATAATTCTCAGATCCAAGTCCCAATCTGTAAAGTTTTCGGTGTCTTTAAGCTTGTTCGTATCAAGTATACGAGAAAAAAGATTAGGATCAGGTGCCGCCATCGCAAATCTATCATATAGATAGCGGAAAACGGTTAGCAGACATAACAGTTTCATATAATATAAATCAAACAAAGCATAAATAGATCATGGATTTTTAATCTAAAAATGTCCCTCCCACTATTACATGCAATACTGTAATCCCCAAATAAAATGCAAACAAACAAATATTCAAATTAAATTTAATAGCGAAAGGTGGATCCCATGAATATATTTCAGCTCACAGTTTTGGCAAGATCTCGCCTACGTATATTAATTAGGTAGACAACTCATTGTCAATCAATCAATAGTGACTCCTGGGTTCCGAATTTGGTCGTTTCCAATTGTGATAGCTTAGGCCGTTCACAAGGAGGCGTACCAAGGTTAAACCTGTCAATGATAAATTCAAGATACTTGCGTAGTCCTGACAGCTTTGGCACGTTCAGGATTTCCGCTTTCGCTTGAATTTATCTAGTATCATATATACTTCCGGTATGGATAAATTTCTATCAACTACACCCTCACTGCTTTGGCACGATCTCGGATGCAGTCATATAACACATATCCACAAACCGTATTGACAAGACGGACCAAAAAATATGCATCCAATACATTTACTTATAAAACCTTATTAATTAGGGACTTACCGCAAAGATGAAACACATTTAATTTAATCAAATTAATTAAATACAAGCATGTATCAAGTGAGAACATAATTAAACAATGAATTTAAAGGTATATTCATATCATGTGTCCAGGTTCAGACCTGATCTGGTACCATTTTATTAAATACAAGCATGTAAATGCAGCGGAACTTGGAAAATCAAAATTTTTCGATTTCAATTATTTTTCTTGGTAATTAAAATTAAACTAATTTATTTTAATTACTCAATACTTAAAAACTGAAATTTTTACCCAAAAATCAGATTTTTCCGTAATTACCGTTTTGCCCCAAAACTTTGTATTTTAATCATTTTAGTCCTTAATTGTCAAATACAAATCCAATTGATTCCAAATCAATCCTAAAATGATTTATATATGTCTTATATATGAAAATATAATTTTACAACTCAAGAAAACAATTTTTCAGAAATTTCCGAGAGATCCCTAAACTTTCAAGAATTTACAATTTGGTCCTTTTTGTTCAAAACATGTCAAGATCAAATCCAAAAATTCCCAAATTTAATATACATTATATATACATCAAATATAAAAACCCTAATTTTATAATTTCACAAATTAATAAAATTAACACCAAATTAATCAAATTCAAGACTTTAATTCAATTCTTACAACACCAATCAAGCCTTACCATAATGAAATAGCTCAAGAAAAATTCTAGGTCAATCATGAGTGGCTAAGTAACTCTAGAATGGTAACTAGCCATCAAAATGACAAAATAAAGCTTAAAGAACAATTTTAAGCAATCTAAATTAACATACATGCTTCAATCTCTCAATTATGCTCCCAATCATCAAAACACAACCATAAGAAAGTAGAGAATAAACTAAGCTACACATGTTGAAACGTATGACTATAGAAATAATTTTCAAGAAGAAGAAAATGTTAAAATCCTTACCAAATTTCCAAAATAAGCAAGCTTTTCATCTTTCTTTTTCTTTTCTTCTATTTCTCTATTTTTTATTTGATTTTTATGGTTCATGAATTGTGAAACAAAAATAAAAAGATGGCTTTACATATTTTCCTAAATTTCCAATTGTTTGGAGAAAAATAATGGCCATATTTTTCAATTTTGTTTTAATTAATTGGAAAATGATTTAATTATTTTGTGGTGTAAAACTATTAATCAAATTAAAGTTTATCACAAAGCATCCCATTAAATCATGCCAATTAAACCAAAAAAAAAATTGGTCACTTTATCCAATAAAGAAATGCCATTTATCTTACTTTAATAAGTAAATAAGATATTAAATATTTAATTAATTCAATTATTCATCATTTGAATAATTAAATAATTAAATACAAATATCTCAAATATATGTATTATATTTACAATAAATAATAAAAATACATATAATAATAATAAATGTCAAATATCACAATTCGACATTTATTAAATGGCTGAAAGATCTCAAACGTATGTATTTTCGTTTAACTTATAAACCAATTATTTAATAATCAATATTATTTATAAAAGTTACCCTAGTGCCCAACAAGTATATCTCATTAGTGAGACTCTCTAGGTTCAGGCATATCCGTCACGAAATCTAATTTCGTGTCCATAATCTACCTACCCGTAAATTATTACAAACACGGATAAATTCTCTTAACCATACAGGTCGAGGTCACTGCATACGTATAATCCTTCCGTCATAAGTATCCAGATTATCCCTGAGATATAGATATAAACGTCAAATCTCTTTAGGTATAATCTTGTCAATGATTTTATTAGCAATCTCTTAAATAACACTTAGAACTGATTTCTACAGTGTACCATGGGCCCATGGATTTAACAGATTGCTAACTCAATAAAGGATACTTATGCTCTGTATACAGAACTGACGGATCCTATCTTGATACGCACCGGATATCATAAGGATTAGTCCACACCTAACGAACAGGCAGAGGTCTGATCTAAATAGATCGGTGACGTGACTGCCATCAAAGTATATAGGATACCTCATACATCTACAGTGGTATCTCAAGTTGAAGGATCATTATGCTCACTCAACCCGAGAAGATTCTTATTGACGTTGGTGTACCATCTATTAAGAATCTTCAGTGATTCGTCCAATATTTATCCGATATAAACACCTACGTGTCTAAATGAGTCTCCCAAGACTCATGGTTCATTGAGTAACCATTAGAATCCAACATTCTAAAATACGACACGTACCGGTCTCAACGGGTTTACTTACTGACCAAGTAATTGTAAACCTTGACCATGAACAGTTAAAGAATGATACTAATTGATACTGCTCAATGTCAGTTGTGACACTTTTGCAACTTTATTATAACCAATCACTCTATGGTCATTTACGTCTTTACCATATAATAAAATAAATTATATTACAGAAACTGATTATTTTATTCATTAATAAAATATATACAAGAGTATTTACAGTGAAATACATAAGAAATTGGCGCTCAGAGCATAAAATCTCCCACTTGCTCTAGTGCCAATATCGATTATATCTAATACCCATCAACTTCACATGTTTATCAAATAACATCGGAGGTATGGCCTTCGTGAGCAGGTCTGCTATATTATCTTCACTGGGAATTTGCACACGACAATGTCACCTCGCGACACAATCTCTAGAATAATATGGTACGTTTGTTCCACATGTTTCGACTTTTGATGTGCCATCGGTTCTTTTACTTGTGCAATGGCACCAGTATTATCACAGTATAACGAAATCAGATTCTCGATACTCGGGATAACTCTCAGTTCTGTGATAAACTTCTTAAGCCAAACAGCTTCTTTTGCAGCTTTAGAAGCAACAATATATTCCGACTCTGTGGTGGAATCAGCTGTAGATCCATGTTTGGAACTTTTCCAACAAACTACACCTCCGTTAAGGGTAAATACGAATCCTGATGTAGACTTTCTATCATCGGGATCCGATTGGAAATCGGAATCCGTATACCCATTAACATGTAGTTCATTTCATTCATAAATGATAAACTTATCCTTAGTACCTTTAAGATACTTCAGGATATGTTTAACGCCATCCAATGGTCATTTCCTGGATTGGACTGATATCTACTGGTTACACTAACCGCGTAGCCTATATCAAGCCTTGTACATAACATGGCATACATAATGCTACCCAAACACGAAGCATAAGGCTAATTAGATATTCTAATCTTCTCATCTTCTTTTTGTGGACACATCTTCTTCGAAAGATGAATGCCATTTTTGAACGGTATATTTGCTGTCTTACAGTTAGCAAAATTGTACCGTTCTAAGATCTTATCTATGTACTTCGATTGGGATAACCTAATAAGCTTCATTTCTCTATCCCTATAGAGCTTTATACCCAAGATATAAGAAGCTTCACCCATGTCATTCATGGAGAAATTCTTACAGAGGTAAGCTTTGAAGCCTTGCATCATTCCTATATCATTCCTAATGATTAGGATATCATCAACATAGAGATCCAAAAATACTATCATACTCCCACTAGCCTTTTGATACACACAAGATTCTTCTGTATTCTTGAGAAAACTAGACAATCTAATAATCTCATCGAATCGAAGATTCCAACTTCACGAAGCTTGCTTAAGTCCATAAATGGACTTTTTAAGCTTACAAACCATGTCTGAGGTTTCGCTGGATACAAAACCCTCCGGCTGTTCCATATAGATTTATTCGTGAAGAAACCTATTTAGAAAAGTTGTTTTGACATCCATTTGCCAAATCTCATAATCATAGTAAGCAGCAATAGACAATAAAATTCTTTTAGACTTTAGCATTGCGACTGGCGAAAAAGTTTCGTTGTAGTCGACACCTGGTCGCTGCGTGTAACCTTTAGCTACCAGTCTGACCTTAAAGGTTTCAACCTTTCTGTCAGGCCCATGCTTCCTCTTATAAACCCATTTATTACCGATAGGAACAATTCCTTCAGGAAGCGGAACCAAGTCCCAAACTTGATTTTAATGCATAGAGCCTAACTCTGATTTAATGGCATCTTGCCATTTCGCGGAGTCGATATCCAATATCGCTTCTTTATAGGTATAAAGGTCAGTCACTTCGACTAAAAGAACATCCAGACTCTTTTCTTGTATCAAATAGAAGCGTTCATGAGGTCTAGACACCCTTTGAGACCTACGGAGCGTGTGTGTAGAAAGCTCTTCATCTATTTGAACTTCATGTTCCTCCACTAGCTCGTTGGTTCCAGGTTGTACTTCATCAAGTTCAACATGTCTATAATTACCTCATTCAGATAAAAATTCTACCTCTAGAAGTTTTACGAACGAGTTACGAACATGTTTCGATGCTCGGTATCATAGAAGAAATATCCTTTCGTATTTGAAGGATATCCAACAAACCTAAACTTTTACCCTCGAAGCGAAAGCTTATCTGGCTAAGCCATCCTGACATAGGCAGGACAACCCCAAATCTTAACATAATTAAGATTCGGTTTCCTACCAGTATATCTCTCATATAGAGTTGTAGGAATATCCTTGGAAGGAATCTTATTCAAAAGATGAGCAGCAGTTAAAAGAGCATATCCCAATAAAAAATAAGACAAATCTGTAAAACTCAACATCGATCTAACCATATCCAATAAAGTCCGATTTCTCATTTCGGACACTCTATTGTGCTGTGGAGTTCTCGGATGAGTATATTGAGCGAGAATCCCATTCTCCTTTAAATAATCGGTGAACTCACCACTCATATATTCACCACCTCGATTAGATCGAAGACATTTAATATATTTTCCAGTTTGTTTTTCTACTTCCTTTCGGAATTCCTTGAACTTTTCAAAGTTTTCTGATTTCTATTTCATCAAATAAACATAACCATACCATGACAGATCATCGGTAAAGGTAACGAAGTAGGAAAAACCACTGTGAGCGGTGTGACTCATGGGACCACATACATCAGAATGTATTAGTTCCAATAAGTTAGTGGCGCGGTGTCTTACACCCGAAAATGGGGCTTTGGTCATTTTACCCCGAATAAAAGATTCACAAGTTGGATAAGTTCAATGGTAATATCATGTATCAAACCATTCTTAAGCAACTGGGATAGGCGTTCACGCCTATATGACCCAACCTCATATGCCACAGTTCAGTATTATTTATATCAGATACTTTACGTTTATTAATACCAGCATTAAAGATATCTTGTGAGGTATGCAAAATGGAATGACCATGCTCATTTGGACAAACGAGGATATGAACATTATATCTATCATAGAAATATAAAGAACAATTCTTAATATTTACATTATAGCCTTTAGTAACTAATACAAAAAGTGATACAATGTTCGCAACACATCCTGGTACAAAAAAGCAGTCATGCAACAAAAGGCTCCCACTAGGCATGGGAATCTGGCATAAGCCCACACCAACTGCATCCAAAGAGTCGCCACTCCCTAATCGCAATTACATCTCCCCAGATTTTAGCCTTCTACTTTCCTTCAGCACCTCCAACGAATTGCTAATGTGAATTGGACAAATAGAATCGAAAATCCAACTGGACGACATAACTTCACAAGCTAATGGGATATCAATAATGGGAAAAATAAAAGTACCTGAAGTATATGCTCTTTCCTTTCTGATCTGGGCCATATAATCAGGACAGTTCCTCTTCCAATGACCGATCTTGCTGCAGTGGTGGTATTTATCTTCGGCAGCTCTATTGGGCTTAACTATCTTACCCTATGGTGGAGGATTTATACCCTTTTTTTCTTCCATTTCTTCTTCTTCCCTTTCTTCTTCTTCTCTTTCTGTTGAGATTGGGAGGAAGCAGGAAGAGTAGTGGGTTTAGGAGGGCGAGTCAGTACTCCCTTCCTCAAATCTTCCTCCATAGTTTGCAGCATCTTATACAGCTCCTCGTAAGAACAACTAATCCCATTCATATTGAAATATATTACAAATTGGTGATATGATGATGGCAGAGATCCTAGTATGACACT
Source organism: Zanthoxylum bungeanum (assembly GCA_019454045.1). Taxonomy (NCBI): domain Eukaryota; kingdom Viridiplantae; phylum Streptophyta; class Magnoliopsida; order Sapindales; family Rutaceae; genus Zanthoxylum; species Zanthoxylum bungeanum. The sequence continues at coordinate 49,422 of SKCR01035264.1, read as the reverse complement.
TCGTCCTAAAATGTCATTGAGAGGGAAATTATAGCGTCTCAACTATTCGATCAAATCAAACAGATAAATCAGTGAGGGCTCACAGCCTGTCCCTCTTCCAATTTTGCATGGAATAGTTCCATTGTAATTTTATGAACCTAGACATGTTCCTAGTTCATAAAGGATTCACATAGCCGCATCATCATAGTATATGCGTCGGGCAATCCAAAATATTGCATCTTAAGCTCTGGTGCCAAGGAACTGAGAATATATGATTTGACTCTTCTATCATCATCTCTCCACTTTTGGAGAGGCTCATGTTCCTCTTGTGAAGCATTAGGTGCTATGGCAAGTGGCAACAGCCCTTCTAACACATATTCTATTTGTTCGGACCGAAGAACAATTCTCAGATCCAAGTCCAAATCTGCAAAGTTTACGGCACATTTAAGGTTGTTCGTATCAATTTTACGAGAAAAAGGATTAGGAACAGGTGCCGCCATCACAAATCTATTATATAGATAGCAAAAAACGGTTAGCAAACATAACAATTTCATATAATATAAATCAAACAAAGCATATATAGATTATGGATTTTTAATCTAAAACTGCCCCTCCCACTATTACATGCAATATTGTAATCCCCAAACAAAATGGAAACAAAAAATAATCAAATTAAATTTAATAGCGAAAGGTGGATCTCATGAATATATTTCAGCTCACAGCTTTGACAAGATCTCGCCTACGTATATTCATTAGGTAGACAACTCATTGTCAATCACTCAATAGTGACTTCTGGGTTCCGGACTTAGTCGTTTCACATTGCGACAGCTTAGGCACGTTCACAAGGAGGCATACCAAGGTTAAACTTTTCAATGATAAATTCAAGATACTTGCGTAGTCATGACAGCTTTGGCACGTTCAGGAATTCCTCTTTCGCTTGAATTGATCAAGTATCATATATACATCTGGTATGGATAAATTTCTATCAACTACACCCTCACTGCTTTGGCACGATCTCGGATGTAGTCATAGAACAGATATCCACAAACCGTATTGACAAGACGGAACAAGAAATATGCATCCAATACATATTACTGGTAAAACCTTATTAATTAGGGATTTACCGCAAAGATGAAACATATTTAATTTAATCAAATTAATTAAATACAAGCATGTATCAAGTGAGAACATAATTAAAAAATGAATTTAAAGGCATATTCATATCATGTGTCCAGGTTCAGACCTGCTCTGATACCATTTTTGTTAGGGTTTCGGGCGGTAACTCGGGTAAACGCAGCAGAACGCGGAAAATCAAAATTTTCCGATTTCAATTATTTTTCTTAGGTAATTAAAATAAATAATTGCTCAATACTTAAAAACTGAAAATTTTCCCCCAAAATCTGATTTTTCAGTAATTACCGTTTTGCCCCAAAATTTTATATTTTAATCATTTTAGTCTTTAATTGTCAAATACAATTCCAATTGATTCCAAATCAATCCTAAAATGATTTATGCATGTCTTATACATGAAAATATAATTTTGCAACGCAAGAAATAATTTTTCAGAAATTTTCGAGAGGTCCCTAAACTTTCAAGAATTTATAATTTGGTCATTTTTGTTCAAAACATGTCAAGATCAAATCCAAAAATTCTCAAATTTAATATACATCATAAATACATCAAATTTCATCACATATGAAAAGCCCCAAAATTGGTGAAGGTTAAAAACCTAATTTTATAATTTCACAAATTAATAAATTAACATCAAATTAATCAAATTCAAGACTTTAATTCAATTCTTACAACACCAATCAAGCCTCACCATCATGAAATAGCTCAAGAAAAATTCTAGGTCAATCATGAGTGGCTAAGTAACTCTAGAATGGCAACTAGCCATCAAAATGGCAAAAGAAAGCTTAAAGAACAATTTTAAGCAATCTAAATTAACATACATGCTTCCATCTCTCATCATGCCCCAATCATCAAAACACAACCATAAAAAGTAAGAAGAAACTAAGCTACACATGTTCAATCATAATAAGAAAAGAAGAAGAATTGAAATTTAATTAAAATAATTTAAAGAAAATGTGAAAATCCTTACCAAATTTCCAAAATAAGCAGGCTTTCTTCTTTCTTTTCTTTTCTTCTCTTCTCTCTTTCGTATTTGATTTTTAGGGTTCATGAGTTTGTAAACAAAAATAAAAAAATGGCTTTATATTTTTCCTAAATTATTGATTTTTTGGAGGAAAAATAATGGCCACATTTTTCAATTTTGTTTAATTAATTGGAAAATGATTTAATTATTTTGTGGTGTAAAACCATTAATCAAATTAAAGTTTATTTCAAAACATCCAATTAACATGCCAATTAAACCAATCAAAATTGGTCACTTTATCCAATAAAGAAATGCCATTTATCTTACTTAATAAGTAAAAGATATTAAATATTTAATTAATTCAATTATTCACATTTGAATAATTAAATAATTAAATACAAATATCTCAATATATGTATTATATTTACAATAAATAATAAAATACATATATTAATAATAAATGTCAAATATCACATTTCGACATTTAATAAATGGCCGAAAGATCTCAAACGCATGTATTTTCGTTTAACCGTTAAACGATTTATAAATAATCAGTATTATTTATAAAAGTTTCCCTAGTGCCCAACGAGTATATCTCATTAGTGAGACTCTCTAGGTTTAGGAATATCCGTCACGAAATCTAATTTCTTGTTCATAATCTATCCACCCCGTAAATTCTGACGAACACAGATAAAATCTCTGAACCATACAGGTCGAGGTCACTGCATACGTATAATCCTTCCGTTACAGGTATCCGGATTATCCCAGAGATATAGATATAAACGTCAAATCTCTTTAGGTATAATCCCGTCGATGATTCTATTAGCAATCTCTTAAATAACACTTAGAACTGATTTCTACATTGTACCACGGGCCCATTGATTTAACAGATTGCTAACTTCATAAAGGATACCTATGCTCTGTACACAGAACTGACGGATCTTATCTTGATACGCACAGGATATCATGAGGATCATTCCACACCCAATAAACATGCGAAGGTCTGATCTAAATAGATCGGTGACGTGACTGCCATCAAGTGTGGAGGATACCTCACACTTCCACAGTGGTATCTCAAGTTAAAGGATCACTATGCTCACTCAACCCGAGAAGATTCTTATTGACGTCAGTGTACCATCTATTAAGAATCTTCAGTGAGTCGTTCAATGTTTATCCGATATAAACACCTATGTGTCTATATGAGTCTCTCAAGACTCATGGTTCATTGAGAAACCATTAGAATCCAACATTCTAATATACGACACGTATCGGTCTCAAGACTCAACGGGTTTACTTACTGACCAAGTAATTGTAAACCTTGAACAGAAGAGTTAAAGAATTATACTGTTCTGATACTGCTCAATGTCAGTTGCGACACTTTTGTAACTGTATCATAACCAATCACTCTATGGTCATTTACATATTTACCATATAATGAAAGAATTTATATTACAGAAACTGTTTATTTAATTCATTAATAAAATATATACAAGAGTATTTACAGGGAAATACATATGCAATTGGCGCTTAGAGCACCAACCCTAATAAAAGATTCTAGAGGCGTCTTGCAGACAGTAGATTACCCCGATTCAACCATTCGGTCTTGAGTCAGTGAATGGTTCTGGGATGTGTGTTTGGGCTCTCACAACCTTAGTTTTAATTATTTCTATCACATTTGTAGTTTAATCGTGCTGAGCACGTAGTCATTTGTAGTTATTTGTTTTATGTCAGGTCGGAGGCCTATTTACATATGAGTTGAGATTTGTCGGGCTGAAGGCCTATTTGCATCTGTTGAGAAGATTTCTTTTGAATTCTTTTTACCAGGACACCACGAGGTGATAGACTTGGATCCAGGTTTCATGATTTTTAGCAAAGGTCATGTCGAAATTTTAGTAGAAATAGAGGCTTATGGAGATGGGTTTTTCTATCTTCTGTCGGTAGCATCTTGGCTTCGGGCGGGATGTTACAATTAGTATCTCATAATTAGAGTCGGATCATAATATTCGTTATACCCCTCTAATTATTTTATGCCATAAATACCATTGATTCTCTAATGAACGATTTATTCATAACTATTATGAATATTAATCTTTCTATTCGTAATAGAAAGATTTGAGCGCTCTAACCGTTCAAGTATTGAATCAACCCTTAAGGAAGATACTCATCTACTTCTCGCAAGAATTAATGGATTCCTTATCTATGTAAAACGTCCCCAGCTATACACCAAACCATGTCCCCAAAATACGTAGCTATTGGTCGGGATTGCTTCACCAACCTCATCTTTGTAAATCAAAGGATATAGCCTCTGATGTAAGAGTTCGTAGTACACTCATAATTAAGATCAACCCATATATGATCATCTATTAGACTGATACGAATTTCTTTATTTAACAAATATTTAAAAAAATTCATTTTTGTCTTGGTCCAATCTTATATGATCGCATCATATAAGGTGCCTCCATTCCCATGTCACCACATGAACAAACCTGGATCAAAATCGTCATACAATATGGAATAGACCATATCTGTAGATAAACCACAAACAAAGTGCCAATCTTTGTTTGCTCTCTACGGACTATTTAGGATTACTAATTTCAGATTTAAATCCTCTTGTGTATAACACTTAAACACTAAATCTGAAAGTAGATTTAGTATCCAAGGGCATACATGATAATTTATAATATGCAACTTTAAAATAAATATTTTAATAAATGAATTACTGCATCGTTTATTATTTAAAATATAATCACGTTTACATATTACATTATGCTTTTGGGCATATATCCCAACAGTCTCCCACTTGCGCTAGAGCAAATGAGATATGTCGCATAATCTTAGACCATCTGGGTGACCTTTAAACACTTTAGCCATCAAGGTCTTTGTAAACAGATCGGCCAGATTGTCTGCAGAACGCCATCTGCAACATCTTCTTAAAGAGATGATATTTCCTCTCTTTATGCTTCCATCTCTTGTGGCTTATTGGTTCTTTAGAATTTTACCACTGTACCACCATTATCACAATAAAGTGTGAGTGGTATATCTATATCGGGAACAACTTCCAGATTTCCCAAGAATTTATGGAGCCATAATGGTGGAGTTCACAATACCATATTGTATTATACTCCTCCATACAATGGCTCCACCAGCTAGAGTGAATATTGATCCGGAAGTTGATTTCTCATAATCTACATCCAATTAAAAATCAGAATCTGTATATCCTCTAAGGATCTTATCCCATCTAGAATATACAAGTATATAATTTCTTGCTCTCTTGAGAATAAGCTTTATAGTCACCCACTGATCTAATCCTGGGTTAGACTGAAAACCACTGACTGCTCCCACTGCGTAACAGATGTCCAGTCTCATGTATCGCATACATGAGACTTCCAATAGTAGAGGCATGTGGGATATGTCTCATCTCTTCAACTGCTTGAGGTGTCTTAGGAAACTGTTCTTTCAACAAGTGAATTCTATGTTGAAGAGGTAAAGTACCTTTCTTGGAATTCATCACCCAAAATCAAACAAAAATCTTATCGATATAGGATTTTTGAGACATAGCTAATAGTCATCTCTTGTGATCCCGAATAATCTGGATCCCAAGTACACAACTCGCCTTTCCCAAATCTTTCATTTGGAATTGGTTAGCTAGTCAGGATTTTACTTCTGATAATACTTTTACATAATTCTCAATGAGTAAAATATCATCGACATATAATACGAGAAAAACCACATTTCCGCAAAATGACACACTTGTATATACAAGGCTCATCGGCGTTTTGCTCAAAATCATAAGACTTGATCATCGCATCAAATCCTATTTTCCAAGATCAAGATGTTTGCTTCAGTCCATAAATAGACCTTTGCAGTTAGAAAACTTTTTGCTCTTGACTTTAGACAATGAATCTCTCTGGTTGCACTATATAGATGCTCTTATCAAGACTAGCATTCAAGAATGTTATCTTGACGCCCATAGCCATTTTTCATATTCACAATATGTAGCAATGGATAGAAGAGCACAAATAGATTTAAGTATAGCCATTGGCGAGAAAATCTCCTCATAGTTGACTTCCTCTTACTAGGTATAACCCTAGGCCACTAACCTAGCTTTGAAGGTCTATACCTTCCCATCTATTCATCTCTTCTTCTTATAGGTCCACTTGTAGCCTATAGGTTTTATCCCATCAGGCTAGCCTACAAGATCTCAGACTGATTTGGAGTACACAGACTCCATCTCGAGATTTATGGCTTTGAGCCATTCATTTTTATCAGGATCATCCATTGCACTACGATAGCTCAATAGATCATCTACATCATTATTGGATGTGACAAATCTTGCCTCTCCAAACCCTAGATAGCTATCGGGTTGTCGCACAACCCTTCCACTACGTCTATGTAGTAGACTCTCTTGATCTTACTACATCTGACGCTCAGAAGTCAAATCTGTTACGTTATTATAATTGTCAACAACTGTTGTTGATCATCCATTGGTTTAACCAGAAAGTAACTCCTCGAGTACCAATACACTACGAGGTATGAATTCTCTCATATAGTCATCCTCAATAAATATAAACAATTTAATCTATTTTTAGACTATAAAAGAGTTCATTCATAGTTCCACTGTCAATAAACATTGATCTCATCATATCTAGTAGGGTTTGATTTCTCATTTCTGCAACACCATACTGATATAGTATTCAAAGAGCTATGAGTTGGGATTTCATCCCATTCTCAATAAAGAACTCATCGAATTCATTGTCAATGTATTCTCCTTCACGATCTGATCATAGAATTTTGATGTATTTACCTAATCGGTTCTCAACCTTAGTACCATACTCTTTGAACTTTTCAATGGTAACTTATTTATGTTGCATTAGGTAAACATACACATATCTATAATAATAATCAATAAATATGATGAAATATTCATAATCACTTAGTGATTAATTGGCTCTTAGCCCTTTTCCAAGAAAAGGTCTATTGGTCATATTATCTTTTAGACTAGACTCATATACTGGTAAGTTGCGGTCCTTTAACTGACTTTAAGATCCAATTTCTACTAATCATTTTATCTTGTCAAGGTAAATATGGTCAAGTCTGAGATACAACAGATATGTGTTATTGTGAGAAATCATTTGCCGTTTGGTTTGAGGTTTTTCAACCTTAAACATCTTAGTGTTGAGAAGTGAGTTATGTGTTAAGAATCTTAACACATACAAGTTATCTCATAGTTTCCTTTGCATATAGGTAATCCATTTTTGAAATAATAACTATTATTATTAAATAAAGTGGAGACCATCATGCAATAGTTTTGAAATATAAATCAAATTTCTGCGACAAAACATGGATAAACAACAATTTGTTTAATTTCAAATAACTTTTATTTGAAGATTGAAAATTGATAACTCCCACTGTTTTTGCTGAAGCAAAATTCCATGTTCTGGCTCTAATGGTAAAGTTACCTTCAGCAAGGTCTTTCTATGTATCAAGTAGTTGTACCCTTAACCTTACTAGTGTTTCTTTCTTTTCATTACAGTTTTGAAAGACTCGGCAACACTTGCCTCTCCACTAGGCTTACAAGCATCCATCAGCATGGACTCCAAAGATGTGAGCATATATAGTAGTTATGTAAGGGCGAAAATCAACTTGTTCACAATAGAGTTGCTCTTAAACTGCAGGAAACTCTTCAAAAGATATCCCATTATCATGGTCATATGACTATAAGACGGCCGTATTGAAGTGAGTCATCATCCTCAAGATGTTCCATTGGACAGATGTCCTTTCATTCATCTTCGTGGTCATCACTGAGACTAAGGTCTCTTGACATTACTGCTCCGAAGGATAACCGAACATGTCATGCAATGACTACATCATCATGGATGTTATAGCCATTGGTTCATACTTTTCAGCAAGAACACTAGACATCCCTACTTGCAAGTAGCAGTGGGTTTTCTCATTGGCCGTACCCACCTTTGGTGAGTATCATGAACAGCTTGGCTCTGGAGGACACTCATCCTTCAGGACAAATGTAGGTCTTCAAAAGACCAATACAACTTTCATGTTACTTTTCTTTTAACGTAACTTTCTCTCGTATATTTGTCATTTACCAAATATGGAAATATCGGAAAAAGTGACTGATAAATTTTAAGATGAACATACATTCAAAAATTTTATTCATCGCAAATTAAAATCATCACAAGTATTTTGGTCGTGACTCCAAACAATATTATTATAAAGATGAATTGATTCTCTTATCTATGTGTAATAAATCAGTTTGCTAACCTCGAACACGAAAATATGCAAAAGCTTATGTCGATGGTCAGATGTAAATACCCAGTATAACCCAATTGAACCATATGTCTATGTCAACCAAATTACCTGGATTCATTAAGATCAAGTTCCAATTGTGGCTACCCCCGCCCGACAGGTATATGTCTATCCTGTAAAGAAATCTATTAAAGGGTTATTGTTGGGTTTCTAAGCATTCCCCAAGATCAATTAAGCAATGAAAATGCATGTGAATACACAAGAAGTACGGCGGAATCATACTCACATTGATCGATTTTTGCAACGCGAGGAACATAAAAAAATCTTCATGCTTTTCCCTCCTTGTGGTCTCGGCAATGGCAGATTTTGTTGCTCCTCCATTCGGCCATGGATGATCCACCAAGCTCCAAGCTTGTGATGTGTATTCCAAGCCCACGGGTGGGTTTCCCTATCACCTTCGCAAGACCCTTAAAGCGTGCTAGCACTCCGGAAATTTTTGCCGCAAAACTTCTTATGCTTCTCCTTCAACTCACGGTTAAACCAGAAAAAATGGAGAAGAAAAGGCCCTAGGCCGAATGCAATAGAGGAGGAAAGAGAGAAGAAAAAATGTGTTAAGTGTTGGTGGTTGGAAAAAATGTGTATCTAATACACAAAATGAATTTCAAAAATTCATTTACCAAATTTTTTGCTTTCCAAAAGTCAAAGGCTTTAAAGCCAACAACCACTCCCATCAATCACTCAAATGACAAGTTGTCACATCACTCAAAGTGACTAGTGATTTGACGCTTGATGTTCACTAATTCCAAATTAACGAATTCGCAATGCGAGTGCGCCCGCAAACACTCTCGGGCTCGGGTTCGCTAATTCCAAATTAACGAATTTTTCGTTGCGACGTAATTAAATCTAATTTAATTAAATAACTTTGCCTAGCAAAATTACTATTCATGTCGCTAACGAATTAATTCTAAATTAACTCGTTCGCCCGAATTAAAATCTAATTTTAATTCCGTGTCGAAATCCAATTTGGTATAATATATCAAATATATTATTTTATCGATTAATTCCAAATTAATCGTTCTCTCTCTTTTATTAATATTTTATCCTAGATAAAATATCTCCGCAACTAATCCTAGATTATTTTTCTTTCTCATCTAATTAATCCCAGATTAATAAAGTGCGAGTCATACATCATCGGTGAATCTTAGGGAAACGACCCATGAGATCCCCGGATATGTTGGCAGTAAATCCGTTCGTCGGACTATCCGAACACGTAAGTACCTAGTACTACGTTTTTATCGATTTACAAGACATGGTTGGCTTCTAGCAAAGCATCATGCTTACCCAATTCTTTAGAAATATTCTTACTGGAATATGTGATCTATATTAGGCGTAGTATATGTAGTATTGCGTATTTCGATTCAGTATCGGATGTCACGTGCAAGGCCTGGGGCTGGAAATTTGTCTGCCCCGTACGAAGCACATATCGTATCTCTGGTAACTAGTCTCTATTATCGGATAATCATGACCTAGTCATATTATCCCGATGACTGCAGTACATAAGAGAACCAGTTTCGTATCCTACGTGATCATCATCTCCACTATGACTGGAGTGATACTTCCATCTCGGCATCACACCCAATACACTACGATTCTCAATATACTCAGAAGAGGCGTACACAGAACCTGTTAAAGCCCTGGACGGCCAAAACCAAAGTACAATGATTATCGCAAGTATTAGCGGTGCAAGTATCAGGTTAAGACTAAACACACCTACCCTGATTCGGACTTCCATAGACACATAATCATACTACCAATGGAATTCCGAGGGGTCTATCCAGAGCGAAGCTATTTCCGTACCATCGGTAAACACAACCTCCTATTACACTTGCATGAGTATCATATACCCAAATATATGAGAACTATGTCGTTATGCCCCCATAACACGCACAAGTGCAATACTAGTATATTCCGCATTATCGATGTCCAATCTCGATAACACTACGACTAGGGATATTTAATGATTAAACCTTCATGGATTGATACTGTCTCATATCTTATCAATCCGGAACTAATCATGTGGACCTTCAATCATTTATACATCTTGGTGATCTAATCACAAATGATAAAAGAGCAATTTCCTTTGTCACATAGTTAATTTTTACAACAACACCATGATCTGTACAAATAGTGATGCTATGGGTCATAACTGTCTAAAAATCTCCCACTTGGCACATAGCCAATCACTCAAGTGTCCTACACCCGAACTATGTACGGTTCGCTCAAACTTATGCTGAGGAAATGCTTTCGTTAGCGGATTTACATGGTTATCATCTGATGCGATTTATTCGATCATCACATCGCCACGATGTATGATTCGAACGAATCAGATGAATAGTGAAGTATATATCTGGATCGTTGATGAGACCATTAATTCTTTAGCCTGTGCTGTAGCCTAGCTCAGCTGCTAACAGAAATACTCCTAATCTAATTAGGATTATTATCGATCCAAAAGGCTTCTATTGCTGCCTCAGCTGCAGCAATAATCCACTTTTGTTGTTTATTCGGTAACAGTATCTTTCTTGGAAGATTTCCAGCTATTCAAACTTTATAGTACCATTCTTTACGACTTATAGTCGTTATTGTCGGTTAGGAAACTTGCAACGGTGAACCCAGTCACTTCAAGTTCTCATTCTCCATAGTATAAGAAGGCATCCTTAGTTCCTAAAGGATGTTCTTAACATCAATCCAATGATTATCACTTGGATTGGCCCGATTGTGACTCCATATGCTCAAAGCATATGAGACACCAGGTCATGTACATTTATTTCAATGTACGAGTTCTCGGAGAGTATCAACAACTTTAAATCTATCCCAGTAGATCTTTATTCCTAGAATAAATGTTGTTTCTCCCAAGAATTCTACCAAGAATGTTTTTGAAAGCCAAGCTTTCACCGATAGTATTATGGGAATATCATTTCCAAGAAATGACATGTCATCATTATAGGACTTTCATTGTCAGTGCGCTCCCACTAACCTCCTTATATACACAAGAATCATTTTCGTTTTGAATTAAATCATACATCATTATGATTACATCAAAACGATAATTCCAAGAACAATATGCTTGCTTCAATCCATCCATGGATCGAATTAACTTGCAAACCTTGTTTGCTCATTTTGGTACGATAAAATCGTCAGGATGTTGTAAACATCCTCCAAAAGGTTTCCGTTAAGGAAAGCGATTTTGACGTTCAGCTGCCATATTTCATAAATGAAACATGCAGCATCAGCAAGCATTATCCAAATGGATTTAACGTGGTAACAGGTAAAAGGTTTCGTCGTAATCGACACAATGTTGATAACGATACCTTTTCGCTATAAGCCCAGCTTAGTACGTTGGTATGTTGCCTTCCATGTATGTCTTCCTTGAAGACTTATATAGTACCAATAGGCACAATGTCTTGTGGTACATCAACTAGTATCTAAACTTGGTTGGTATACATGGAATCCATTTCGGAATATATGGCACTTTGCCATAAAAGGGAGTCGATACCTTGTATCACTTCCTCATACGTAGTCAGTTCGTATTCCTCAATAAGATTGACATCTTTATGAGGTGAGATCAGAAACCCATACCCCAGGTTATTTTCCGACTCTCTCCGACTAACGTGGTTCTTGTGTATTCGAAGATTATTGGTATAGTTTCATCTTTGATGAACTATTTGTGTTCCATTAAGGAATCGGTGCCTAGAATGGTATTACTTCGATTTTCATCGAGTTTTACTATCCTCCCACTAACCACTGCATATAGGTATTCCTCTCAGGAAAACCGCATAGTGAGCAACAATTACATTGTTCTCCATTGAGTTGTATAAGTACTATACTTTGGTTTCCCTAAGATAACTCACAACTTGGCACTTATTCGATTTGGGTTCTGGTTTGGTATCATCCAAACATATGCCTAGCATTCCCAAATCTTCAAGAATGAGAAAGCCCGGTTTCTTTCCTGTTCATATCTAATATGAAGTCAGTCAAACAAATTTTTATGGAACCTTATTCTAAATAAGTTCTGCATTGTTAATGCATATCCGTTGAAGGAAATGGTAGCTCAGAGCGACTCATGATTAACCTTATCATGTCCAACAAGATTCGGTTTCTCTGTTCGGACACACCGTCAAACTGACGTTTTCCGGGAGGAGTCCTCATTTGAAATAATACTATACTCTTTCAAGTATTTGAGAAACTTATTGCTTAAGTATTTTCCATCATGGTTCAATCATGGTGTTTAATACTTTAGCCGATCTGTTTGTCTACTTCGTGTCGAAACTCTAAAAGTTTCCGATTTGTGTTAAAAAAGAAACACATAACCATAACGCGATGCCACATCCGTAAAGGTCACGAAATATTCATATCCACATCTAGCCTAGCTAGACATGGGCCCACTTATGTCACTATGAACAAGGGCTAACAGATCGGTGGCACTTGTACTTTTACCAAGTAAAAGGTGTTTTAGGCACTTTGCCTAATAAACTAGATTCGTAGACATTATTTGAATAGAATCAAATTTGTCCTGGTACCCACTCTTCGAAAGTGTGGATATACGAGTCTTGTTTAATTGTGTCTCAGACAACTATGCCACATTCAAGTTTCAACTGATTAATTAGTTTGAGCTATTTGTTTGTCATGTCATATGTATGAGATTTATTTATATTCAAAATATAAATACTGTTATTCACATCTAATGTGTTTATCTCAATATCATCTTTATAAAATAAACACTTTAGTGTTCTAGAATATAAAGGTATATCTGCAACGGATTATACTCTGATATAGAGATAATGTATCTAGTCAAACTAGTTACATTGTAACAGTTTCCTAATTTAAGTACACACCCGAATGGTAGTTCTTAAACTTAGGTTTCTACGGTTAAAACAGCGACTTTCATCCCGTTTCCGATTCGCAGATCAATCTCATCTGAAGTCAGTATCCTGCTCTCAGCAGATTCTGCACATATTTATGTACCAAATTTAGTATCTAAAATTCAATTTTAATACTAGTAGCGAACATGTTTATGACTAACATACTTGAAGTCAGAGCCTTGCCTGTTCTTCAATTCCTTCATGTCTGCCATGTCCATACGGCAGTCACGCTATTGTGTCCCCGTTTGCCACAGTTCAGGCAGAAATTTTGGGATATGTCCTTTGTCTTCCCAAAAGATTATAATGATTTTTCCTTTGCCCCTTTTCCATACCCCGGAAGCCTTTGGCCAAGCCTCGGCCTTCTGGAATGCCGAAGTAAGATGCGCCTTGCGCTTCTTGCCTATTTGCAAACTTTGGCTTTGTCTCATTGAGAATAGCCATTAACTCTCCAAGAGTTTATTATTGCAATTTAGTACTTTTAAGATCTAAGGATAGATCTATGAAGATCCTTCAATTTCATTATCATACTATAAGGGTCCAATCCTTAGTTCTGATTAAGAAATTAAGGAGCCTATTTGGCAAGCTTAATGGATTAAGCACTAAGGTTATCATCACATGAATCTTCCAAAGATCATGCTCTACTATTTGCTTAGCTCCAGGCTTAGGCCTAAGATGTTATTTTATCAAATAAAGTAACTTCTTAGTTTTCAGGATTATCCTGATTCATTATTCCCAATTTGAAAATTAAAGTCGTTTAAATACATTTTCACCCAGAATTATGTTTTAAACACTAATCTTTCATTTATCATGATTCTAATAGTCCAACTATTTAATCAATGATTTTAGGTACAATTCATTATAATGATTACTATAGTCCAACTATATAATCAACTATAATTTAATTGATTAAATTCAATTATATTGATTACTATAATCCAATTATAAAATCAACTATTAATTGAAATAGTTTGAATACGGTCCAACTATTTTTTAAAACAACGATTAATTATTAGTCCAACTAATATATTAATTAATGACGGAAAAATTGAAATGAGCGCGTATGGCAAGTTACTAAATGAATGTTGCAAATTTAATACTTGCCTCCCACTATTTTTCGGCGAGCCTCTAACCCTCTGTTGAGTACTCGGGAAACCTTGTTTCCTACTGGGCTAGGATCCCGTTAAATAACACATAATCTTGACTTTGGCCAACAAATTGTATGATAATTAACTAGGTAGATCATTTGGCCAACAAATTACAACTTGGACAAGACACCGATATGGAACAAAGCCTTCATGATTCAAACACATCCTCGACGGACAAAGGTCTTGACTTTGGCCAACAAACCAATGCCAGTCTTGGATCTTGAGTAAGAATCACTCAATGGAAGGAAAAACGCTTAATATGATGTTGAGGGGTTTTCTCTTAATTGGCAACCAATTAATTATCTTTGTTAAGGTCTCATCATCATACACCCATAAACATGCATTCTAAACACATAATAAGGTGCATATAAATAAATATAATAATGATATGCGGATGGATACTTAAACATTGTTCCTAGAACAAATCTCTCCATTTCCTCTCTCTCGCTGGCACAAGTATTACTTCTACCCCATTACATAACACTTCTAAAGAAACCTCATTTACATTGAGGGAAATAGGTGAGAAGAGAAATACACAGAGTAAGGAGGTAATAGGCTGGACACGCAGGTCCAATTAATAAATTCTAAATTTATTACAATAATTTCCAAAATTGCCCCACCCATCTAATATCCATCTGATATACATTATTCATACATCGCAACCATGTATTCACACAAGTATGTTATCAATCAATCTAATCCAATTAATTAATCTGAATATTAATGACCATCCAATGTTCAAACAACGATTTGATTTTGCGCGAGTCAAACTCGTTTTGCGAATAAGTACTCAAAGTACGAATTCTTGAATTAAATTAAACTACAACATTAAATCCAATTTTACTTGCATTTAATACTAATTCATTTATTTAATTCTAAATTAAATATTTACACTTATAATGTACCTTTACGACTTAGATTCTAAATTTAATCGCTACGGGTCTCAAAGCCCGATTAACATTCAATGTCAATTTAATTTAAAGTCCAATGGGCTTTCAATTAATTTCTAAGACATGGACTTTTGGTCAACATGGGTCAAACCCAAATACCAAAGCCCATTTAAGGAATCACCCTTATTTGCCAAGAAACCAATTTAGACCCATTAGGCCCAATTAAAATTAATAAAGGTGCATTAAGTCATAATCGGACTTTATGGATATGGTTTTGGGCCCAATTGGATCCAACCAATTTAGCCTAAACCTAACTTGGTACAACCAAGCCCATTTAGCCCAATTACAACTTTTCAAGCCCAATTTCCAAAATAGGCACAATTAATTTAATTTCAAAATTCCAAATTTCATAATTAAATTAACTAAAGTGTATGCCATAATTAATTACCCAAATAACATTTCCAAAACACAAATTTGTATAATTAATTATGCTCATTAACATCAAAACATGTCCAACACATTTTAATAAAAAATCAAGTCATTTTTCATGCATACATGTCACGGTTCTTAGGGTTTATATGCCCAATTGTAAATCCAATCCAATTGAATCTTAAATCAACATTACCCAATTGTTTTCCAACTCATCCAATGATAAAAAAAAAAATAATCACCATGACATCTAGGGTTCTTCCATTTTCGGCCAAGCCTAAAATTTGGGCAAAAATTGATCCAATCAACTTTTCATGAAATTGATCAAATCCAACTTCAATTAAACATCATTCAAGCATACTCAATCAAACAATTTCATCAAATAATGCTCAAATTAAATTTACCCAATTTTAACCCTAAATCATTTTCATGCTCAATTAGGCTCAAGATACCATTGTTGGGTTTCTAAGCATTCCAAAAGATCAATTAAGCAATGAAAATACATGTGAATACAGAAGAAGTACGGCGGAATCATACTCACATTGATCGGTTTTTGCTACGCGAGGAACATAAAAAAATCTTCATGCTTTTCCCTCCTTGTGGTCTCGGCAATGGAAGATTTTGTTGCTCCTCCATTCGGCCATGGATGATCCACCAAGCTCCAAGCTTGTGATGTGTATTCCAAGCCCATGGGTGGGTTTCCCTATCACCTTTGCAAGACCCTTAAAGCGTGCTAGGGCTCCGAAAATTTTTACCGCAAAACTTCTTATGCTTCTCCTTCAACTCACAGTGAAACCAGAAAAAATGGAGAAGAAAAGGCCCTAGGCCGAATGCAAGAGAGAAGAAAAAATGTGTTAAGTGTTGGTGGTTGGAAAAAATGTGTATCTAATACACAAAATGAATTTCAAAAATTCATTTACCAAATTTTTTGCTTTCCAAAAGTCAAAGGCTTTAAAGCCAACAACCACTCTCATCAATCACTCAAATGACAAGTTGTCACATCACTCAAAGTGACTAGTGATTTGTTGCTTGATGTGACTTGTGGGCCGCACTTTAATTCGCAATGCGAGTGCACCCGCAAACACTCCCGGGCTCGGGTTCGCTAATTCCAAATTAACGAATTTTCCGTTGCGACGTAATTAAATCTAATTTAATTAAATAACTTTGCCAAGCAAACTTACTATTCACGTCGCTAACGAATTAATTCTAAATTAACTCGTTCGCCCGAATTAAAATCTAATTTTAATTCCGCGTCGAAATCCATTTCGTATAATATATCGAATATATTATTTTATCGATTAATTCCAAATTAATCGTTCTCTCTCTTTTATTAATATTTTATCCCAGATAAAATATCTCCGCAACTAATCCTAGATTAATTTTCTCTCTCATCTAATTAATCCCAGATTAATAAAGTGCGAGTCATACGTCATCGGTGAATCTTAGGGAAGCGACCCATGAGATCCCCGGATATGTTGGCAGTAAATCCGTTCGTCGGACTATCCGAACACGTAAGTACCTAGTACTACGTTTTTACCGATTTACAAGACATGGTTGGCTTCTAGCAAAGCATCATGCCTACCCAATTCTCCAAAAATATTCTTACTAGAATATGTGATCTATATATAGGCGTAGTATATGTAGTATTGGGTATTTCGATCTAGTATCGGATGTCACGTGTAAGGCCTGGGGCTGGAAATGTGTCTGCCCCGTACGAAGCACATATCGGATCTCTGGTAACTAGTCTCTATTATCGGATAATCATGACCTGGTCATATTATCCCGATGACTGTAGTACATAAGAGAACCAGTTCCGTATCCTACGTGATCATCATCTCCAATATGACTGGAGTGATACTTCCATCTCGACATCACACCCAATACACTACGATTCTCAATATACCCAGAAGAGGCGTACACAGAACCTGTTAAAGCCCTGGACGACCAAAACCAAAGTACATTGATTGTCGCAAGTATTGGCGGTGCAAGTCTCAGGTTAAGACCAAACACACCTACCCTGATTCGGACTTCCATAGACACATAGTCATACTACCAATGGAATTCCGAGGGGTCTATCCAGAGCGAAGCTGTTTCCGTACCATCGGTAAACACAACCTCCTATTACACTTGTATGAGTATCATATACCCAAATATATGAGAACTATGTTGTTATGCTCCCATAACACGCACAAATGCAATACTAGTCTATTCTGTATTATCGATGTCCAGTCTCGATAATACTACGACTAGGGATATTTAATAATTAAACCTTCATGGATTGATACTGTCTCATATCTTATCAATCCGGAACTAATCATGTGGACCTTCTATCATTTATACATCTTGGTGATCTAATCACAAATGATAAAAGAGAAATTTCCTTTTTCACATAGTTAATTTGTACAACAACACCATGATCTGTACAAATAGTGATGCTATGGGTCATAACTGTCCAACAGTTATCTATCCTCAAGGAAGATCATGAGTTATTGAATCTAAGGTTGAAACCTAAAATCCCTATGTCTAGTTCATTTTAAGTTTACCAAATCAATCTTATTAATGGCCAATTAACAAAAAACATTAAGCTTAAGACTGAATAAACAATCTAAAGAATTACCCATAAAAAGAAAATCAATTATTAAGTATGGATATTGTGTTTCATCACTTCCCTATAATAAAAATAAAATTTTGGGGGTTAGAGGATCCACATTTAATATTTCTTATCTAGGAATCTCAGTTATTATAAAATATAAATTATTTTATGTTCTGCTTTCTCAGGAATTAATAATGTTAAACATTTAAAACTAGCCATATAAGCGGTAATCCATTTACTCCAACTACACCAGCCATATAGGCGGTAATTATCTGTCATATAAAGACCAGCCATATAAGCGGTAAAGTAATTTATATTTAGACCGACCATATAGGCGATAATAAAGTCTGCCATTAATTAATCCGGTTAAATTATAATTTAAATATTATAATTAAGTGAGATTTACCTAGATAATCATATTAAATGTTTCACCTTTTACCCCAGCGGAAATTTAACTACAAAACATAAAGTAAATAAATAAAAAGCTGTAATAAAAACTAAAAAAAATACATAATTTTTATATTAAAATAATTTTACAAAACTAGATGCTTCCTATGAAATCAGGGAAAAAATCCCAAGGAAAACACACCAAATGAAGTGCTGAAGAGCTCAATTTATAGGCATTTTCTGGATCTGGCGTCGCGACGCCACAAGCCTTGGCGTCATGATGCTGGCACGCGGATTTGGTCAACACAGTTTTACCACGCGCATTTCGTCGGTGCCATCTGGTGATGACACGTGTCACGCGGTGAAACGGTGCAATGAGAAGCTAACACATGGCACGCGGTGAATGGCTGATATTTCGGTCCAATAAGAAGCTGACACGTGGCACGCGGTAACGATCGGTCCAATGAGAGCTTGACACATGGCAGCATTTGATTCGTGGCACGGCGCACGTTAGCAAGGTCGGCGCACGTTAGCAAGTCCAATTTCTCAGATTCTGACACATATCCCTCGGCGCACGTTAGCATGACCGGCGCACGTTAGGCGTCGCGATGCTGAAGGTCTTGGCGTCGCGATGCCTGCAAAATTACAAAAATGCCCTTTTTCATCCATTTCACTGTTTTGACCCCAAATTGCTTCCAATGCTTTCCAAACTTTATTTATCTGTAAAATAACAATAAAACACATCAAAACGTTCACAAAACCCGAAAAACTATACAAAGTATCAGGTTAAATGAGTGGGAAATAGTGATATAAATACCACTCATCACACCCCCAAACCTAACATTTTGCTAGTCCTCGAGCAAAACACAAAATAAAATAACATTAACAAATTTAAACTATGCCACTTTCCTAGGGATCACAGTTGCATTTAGCATATGCAACAAGCCTTTAAACCCCTAGGTGTCCATAGTGGACGAGTTGTAGTCTCGTGAGGGATTACAGCAATGATACCCACAAACATTTTACAAAAGTAAAAAGAAAGTAAGACTAATGCACACAAAAGCAAAAAGACAAGAGAAAATAGAATAAAGTAGTTAGTGACTAATCATGTGAAACTTCTACTCCAAGTAACTAGTTGTTTTCTTTCTTTCTAAATTACTGAATAAGTAAATTCTCCGATTATATTTACCATTCTCCATATACACAGACAACAAAATATTAAACAACTCATTTTTGCCCACAACAGTCATAAGTGCAGTTGATAAGAGAGTAATATTTTTGTCCTAGAGTTCTATCAGATTTCACACCTTTTTGTAGCAATTGAATAATTTTTCGGATTTTTCAGATTTTTTCTTTGATTTTTGATTTTTTTTATTTATTTAAATACAATATCTTCCATCTATGTAACGAGTGTTGGGTCGGTGGCTCCCAAACCAGCTGGATTTAGGGCACCAGGTGTTAAGACACCCCTACAGACTTAATTACTCAGACTTCAGATATATATATATTTTTGCAACATCTTTGATCCATGTAGTGAGCTTTGGGCCAGTGACTCCCAAACCGGTTGCCTTTAGGGCACTAGGTGTTAAAACACCCTTACAGACTTAATAACTCGGATCTCAGATTTTTTTTATTTTTTTATTTTTTATTTTTTATTTTTTATTTTTTACTCCATCACTTTTTGATATGCTTCCTCCAATTAAACTAGAGCACTGAATATTACAAACTTTTCAATTTTAGCTCTTGTCCGTATGTTACTATGCATGTTGATAATACATGTCAACTGAGCATATGAAGATCCATTTTAGTCAGTATTATGGAGAATTTACAAATTAAATAATTTAAAATGAAATAAACAAAAACTAACTTGTTTCAAAAATGGTTTAAGATACGTCTCAGGAGTGAAAACTCCTTACTCAGCTATCTCTTACCAATTTCACCTTTTTAGTCAAAACAAAAACACAAAATATTTTTGTAATTTTTGAAAAAATTTCAATTTTTTTTGTATTTTTCGAAAAAATTGGGACTAAAAAAAAACACACAAACAAAAAAGGTACTGATCAACTAATTCCCTGCCCCAAACCTAAATGAGACATTGTCCCCAATGTCTTAAATAATAGAAGAAGAGTTTAGAAGATAATACCTGGTTAGCTGAAATTCTACAGGAAAAATTACCGATTAAGATCTATGTCCAATTTACGCTTCTTACCAAGATCACTATCTGACCAGCTCAACTTGGAAAGAATGGGGTCGATTTTTGGTTCAAAGGCTAGGATTTGGTCAATTGATTCTTCGGCCTTTGTTGCAGTCAGGAAAATATCATGTACTGATTTTGTGACGAACTCATGTCTTTTGGCTTCCGCAAGAAATACAAACAGGGAATCGAAAAAATGTTCAATGTTGAGTAATCCAATGGGCTTCCGATGAATGTTCAAGTGCGCCCATGATGCCACTGTGAATATTTCTTCAAATGTTCTGAGCCCACCTGGTAAAGCAATAAACGCATCAGCATTATTGACTATTTCAAGGAGTAGTTCAGACATCACCGAGACAATACGTTCATCTCCATTTGTTTTTCTGATTATGTGTTCGTCCGCCAAAGTTTTTGGAATGATTCCCAAAACATGACCGCCACCATCCTGAACAGCTTTTCAAATGCTTCCCATCAATCCAAGATTTCCACCGCCATATACTAGGTGCATATTTCATTCTGCTATGACTCTCCCCAATTCCTTTGCAGCCTCAATGAATTCTGGTTTATTACCAGAATTGGATCCACAGAAAACACAAATTTGCTTGACTCACTGCTGTGAAGTTTCTTCCATTTTCTTTCTCTTATTTGGATGTATATCTGGATGCGTCGAAGAAAGAAATGTAGAGCTGAATTTATAGAACCTGAAAATGGGTGAGTAATAATAACACTAGTACCTGCCAAATGACAATTATTAGATGAGCGTTAAAATAAATCGTGAAAAGTCAAAAAGTATAGATCTTGTCGGTGAAAATAACAAAAGAAAAGCAAATCAAAGCAATTATTAAGGCAACATAATTGTGTACGTAATACGCCACTAGCTTAGAATAAATTCATAAGGATGCGTCTCAAGAATTCATTCTTTACTCAGCCATTACTAATGAATTGTCTCTCTTCTTTGTGATTGCCAAACACCATTCCTCCTGTCTTAAAATGCTCCGTTTGTACTTTTCCCTACAAAAATAACACACAAAATTAAAAACTCTACAACATGTATACATAAAATATAAAAACATAAATTACAACAAAGTGCATGGGTTGCCTCCCTACTAGCGCTAATTTTTTGTCTTCAGCCAGACGTGACTGAAATCCATCTATCAAGGAGGTTTCAGTGTTGTTTTGGATGTCCAATTAAAGACAACCCCGTGAACGTTGCTTTTGAAGGGTCTCTTCCAACGGTAATGTGATAAAAAGAATTTTGTCATATTTCGTGCTTGTGACACCTTTTTGATCTTTGTTGCTCCAGTGGTTCCTGAAAAGAAAGAAAGACAATCAGGAGGTCTCGTATGGTGCTTGACTTGGAATGGGAGTTCCATTCTATCAAGCTTCTGGGCGATACATTTTATTTGTACTCCCCAAAATAGTGATGTTTCTCCTGAATGCTCTGGATCTTCAATAAGGTCTGACAATTCCTCCTCCATTTGCTCTGTTTCTTGCTCCACCTTTTCTTCACAGATGTATTTTAGGATTTCCTCGTTCAGTTCTTCATCTGTCATCTGTGAAATGCATGCTCCATAAGTGTCACTCTAAGGATGTAAAGAAATGTCAGATTTTAGGTCTTCATCCTCTGATCTGAGTGAAATGATTGGCTCAGGTATATCTTCTTCAAACATCAATGCAATGGACGCTCCAATGTCTTCATTTTAAGGATACAAAGTTCCATCCTCAATTGTTATTGGTGCAGTTGGTACAAACAACTCAGCTTCTTCATCAGAGTCAGAATCTGAATAATAAAAGTCAAATCGAGACTTCACTAGTTTGGGTTCCTGAACTAATACCTCAGATTCCTGATATTGCTCAGCCTCTTTCTCTGCTAAAGTGTCATCGTGAAATGATTGGTACTCGAAGCCTCTGTCAGTTTCGTCTGAAAATGCTTCTTGAGGTATGTAGCTCTGGTTTTCTGTTAATTGTCTCGTTTGTTCTGTCAGTCTCTGAATGGATGCTGATTGTCTCTGAATACTTTCAAGTTGATTCTAATATGTTTCAAACATCGTATCTAACTCTTCGTCTCGTTTCTTGAACCAATCTTTGAGCATGTCAATCATCTGATCTTCTTCTGATGGTTTTGATTGTTGATGAAGATCATAGGTAGATGCTGGATAAGATGGAAAATGTGATGGTTCTTCGTACCTTGAATGATTCTGATAATTCTGCCACTCTGAAAAGTATATGCATTGATCACTCGAGTGGTTACCATCACAAATTACACATCTCCCCATTTCGTTCTGATGAGCAAATGTAATATTGCTTGGTTCTGACATCCAGTGATAGTTTTTGGGCTGGACAACAGGCCCCAGAAAACCGGACTGGTGCTCCCAGATTTGGGGTGTATCTTCTAGTAAAGCTCGTAATCTCTCAATCTCCCAATAATGTTCCATTTTTCAATCACCTGAAAACAAAAGAAAGAAATAAAAATTACAGATAAAAATAAAGAAAATTAGATACAAGTAAATTAGATAGTTTCAAAATTAATAACTCAAGAAAAATAAGTCCCCAGCAACGGCGCCAAAAACTTGACCGGCATAAACACACACGTATAACGCAAGCGCACGTATCGTTCAAGTAGTATAAAAATATCGATCCCACGAGGACTTAATCCCTACTATTGATATTAATTATTGATACTATTTATTTACAAGTATCTAATTATAGGGAGAAGGGAATTGATTGCTTTTGGTTGGTTGAATATGGATTTGCTAATTAAAATAAAAACATACTCAAAAGAAAATAATAAGGAAAATAAAAGAAAATACTCAAAGATCTAGGGTCATGACTCCACACAATATTATTATAAAGATGAGTTGATTCTCTTATCGATTTGTAATAAATCAATTTGCTAACCTGGAACACAAAAATATGCAAAAGCCTATGTCGATGGTCAGACGCAAATACCCAGTATAACCCAATTGAACCATATGTCTATGTCAACCAAATTACCTAGATTCATTAAGATCAAGTTCTAATTGTGGCTACCCCCGCCCGACAGGTATATGTCTGTAGGCACTGTATTTTTGCATATAAGCCCGATGATGAGTTTCGTATGGAGACACTACCTCTTTAGTTGTGAAGGTCGCGGGAAACGGACGTTGGAAGGGTAAAGTTGAGAATTTGTATTTTGTCAGATTTAACTCGCTTGTTTCGCTTCGGGTTCGCTTGTTGGACCTCTGTTTTAAAACACACCAAACCCATTAAATCACATCCAAAAATAATTAAAATATTTAAAACACATCTCACAAATTAAATAATTAAAACATTTAAAATACATGTCACAAATTAAATTAAAACAAATTAAATTAAATTAAAACACATGTCACAAATTAAATTAAATTAAAACACATGTCACAAATTAAATCACCTTCCAAAATTAAATTAAATCTCTTTCCTAAAATACATAAAATCACTTCCCTAAATTATAAGATTTTCCCTATCTCATTTTAATTAAAAATATCTCCCAATTAACACACAAATCCTATTCCTTCTCCAACAAGGTAAACCCATCCTCTTGCCTATAAAAAGAACCATTCACCCCTAACCAAACCCTAACGGGCTGATTCTCACAAAAAAATCACAAACAAAAATAACCCTTGGCTCCCTCTCTCCTCTCTTTCGGCAGTGTCCAAAGACAAGAAAACAAACCCTAAAATTCAACTGTAGCCCAGCATCTTCAAAAGCACCATACTCCCTTCACGCACCTTATCAAGCACCACACGTTCAGCCACTACACTGCCCAACTTTAACGCCACGCTCACTGCATAGCCCATTGACCTCACTTTCACATCTGCCTTCACGTCCTTAGCACCTCACCTTCACGCATCATAAACCAAATAGCCCCCTGCCTCAAACGCCACCTGCCTTCTCATCGCTAAATACTCACGCCTGACCAATGCACACAAACACTCAACCATCACGCCACTATAAAAACACGTCCCCACTGCCCCTCACCTCTGCGCAGCCATACACGCCTAATTATCAGCCCTCCACACGCCTTCAAGCAGCCAAACCAGCAGCACTCACATGGCCCTCAAACCGTAACCATGTTTCACCCAAAACCTCAGCCAACTCTCGCCACAATTTGCCTCTGCACGTTGCTGCCCAGACCTGCACGCCACAACACCCACGCTCACATCCCATTCACTCACGCACACACTGCCATTCACTCACGCATACACAGCCCAGTACACTAACCAAACTCACGCACACACAGCCCTACACACACAGCCCTACACGCACAAACACAGCCCATAAACCATCGACACTGCCCCCCTGAACTGCACTGCTTTGGCCGCATATACCCTCCACAATACACCCCAAAAATAGTCCCCAAATCTCTGGAAACTGTCCCAAAACTGCACCTAAATTCTGCCCCAGAAACTGCCGCAAAACACCACCCAAAACCGCACCAAAAATGACCAAAACAGTGACCTGAAACGCAGCAGTAAAACAGCAGGGAAACGGAGTAAAAAATAGCAGCCCGAACAGCAAAAAAGCGAGGAAAGACGTTGAGTTAGTGAACCAAAAGAGTTGCGGATCATTCACCCTTCCAACAGACGTGTAACGCCCTTTCGTTAGACGACAAAAGAGGTTAGACCTGAGGGCACCCTTTTATGTATTATCTTTCGTTTATTTTATTTATTTTAGAAATATTATCGCATGAGAGTCGTTTGAGGCATGATGTGATTGTTGGATGAGCGGAGTATGTGTTCCCTTTTGTGGTATATAGGATGGAAACCCGGACGTAAATTCCGTAGCCGAATCCGAATGGACAGTAGTGCGGTTTGTACTCGGGATACAACGCCACGTACCACTTAAGAGACACGTATTTCGTCTCATCCAAACTTGTGTTTGAGCATGTTGTAGTTCGTAGGTTATTTATTTATTATTTAAAGCATGATTTAGTTTAGTTCATTATTTAATTTTCAAAGCATGATTATGTTATTTAGACATGTTGTTTCTTTATTCTTCATGCATGATGTTTTGTTTAGTTTATGTTCATGTTTAATTAGTTATTTGTTTATTTCGGTTTAATGGTTCAATATGCTCGTTGTGTTGCATTGCGTGTTTGTTGTTTAAAGATTTATTTTCAAGCATGCAAACTTAGATTAGGAGTTAGTTAGATGAAAGCATGTTAGATCTAAGTACCCTTGAGCATGATTATTGAGTAGACTCGGTTGATTTATTGCACAAATTATACCATCGCAAGTGACATAAGTAAGGGACCATTCCGAACCCAACGGTTTGAGGTCTTCCCTTGCGAGGGGTGAGTGCGGCCTTAAATCTTTGTCCATGTTCACACCGTGTGGCGACTCCATCATTCTCCGGTTTAGTTCCCCCACGGACTATTCCGTACTCCCACTAGACCGCGAGCCTAGAACAGCATGCGTCGCCCAGGTTCTGTTGCCTACAGTCTGGCGACTCCACTGGGGATAGAGAATTGGCCCCGAAATAATGTCTTGTAGTGATTATAATTTGTGCTTTAAGTTAACTGTGTCTACCGTAGGTTGAAAGGGGTTTAAGCAAAGGCACTTTTAAGGCTATGTAATGGTTTGGTGTCTTCCTTCATTCACTACCTTTCTATAAGGAAAAGCTGTGAAGACACCTGGATAATCATGTACTAGTAGCCTACCGTGATGGACTAATTTGGAGGACTCGTTGTTTATTCCTGTCACCAAGCGATAAGAGCCTAAAGGGCTTGGGTACTTAAGAGAGCCTCGCTTCACCCTCCCTCTGGGGAATCTACAACGGGAAATCCATTTGACAGTCAGTCACACACCAAAGCTCGTTGGCACGTACCTTTGGGTATAAAAAGGTGCGCTCACTTGTTTGCTCGGACCCTTGAGTGGGGAGACCTAGTTGTGGGCAATCCTTCATCGACAGGAGCTTTTGTCTATACCCTTGTAAACCCGCGTATGAACTATAGTTGTAGGATCAGTAGAGACTATTCCTTTATGTTTTGGACCATTGTCATTTGGATTCAGTTGGACTTATTTTCATGAGGTATGGGCTTGTTGGGCCATTTAAACTGGGACGAGTCCGTGCTTTATGGCAATCGGGCCAAAGGTTTCTAAAATGTTGATGGGCCAACTAGTGTAGAATTCTTATGAGCTTATATATTACATGCATCACACGCATCTCATGCATCTCATACATACATGCATCATGTTAACCCACGTGTCTTAAAAGCCATCATAGATATCCGTTGGGTTAGGAAAAAGAAGACTTTCAAAGAAGAGTTTAGCAAACATGGATATTGGGGAAAAGGAAGCCGAGAAACAGAAAATTTTACGGCAATGATAGAAGCCCGATGATGAGTCTCGTATGGAGACACTACCTCTTTAGTTGTGAAGGTCGCGGGAAACGGACGTTGGAAGGGTAAAGTTGGGAATTAGTATTTTGTCAGATTTAACTCGCTTGTTTCGCTTCGGGTTCGCTTGTTGGACCTCTGTTTTAAAACACACCAAACCCATTAAATCACATCCAAAAATAATTAAAATATTTAAAACACATCTCACAAATTAAATAATTAAAACATTTAAAATACATGTCACAAATTAAATTAAAACAAATTAAATTAAATTAAAACACATGTCACAAATTAAATTAAAACAAATTAAATTAAATTAAAACACATGTCACAAATTAAATCACCTTCCAAAATTAAATTAAATCCCATTCCTAAAATACATAAAATCACTTCCCTAAAATTATAAGATTTTCCCTATCTCATTTTAATTAAGAATATCTCCCAATTAACACACAAATCCTATTACTTATCCAACAAGGTAAACCCATCCCCTTGCCTATAAAAAGAACCATTCACCCCCTTACCAAACCCCGGCGGGCTGATTCTCACAAAAAAATCACAAACAAAAATAACCCTCGGCTCCCTCTCTCCTCTCTTTCGGCAGTGTCCAAAGACAAGAAAACAAACCCTAAAATTCAACTGTAGCCCAGCACCTTCAAAAGCACCATACTCCCTTCACGCACCTTATCAAGCACCACACGTTCAGCCACTACACTGCCCAACTTTAACGCCACGCTCACTGCATAGCCCATTGACCTCACTTTCACACCAGCCTTCACGTCCTTAGCACCCCACTTTCACGCATCATAAACCAAATAGCCCCCTGCCTCAAACGCCATCTGCCTTCTCATCGCTAAATACTCACGCTTGACCAATGCACAACAAACACTCAACCATCACGCCACTATAAAAACATGTCCCCACTACCCCTCACCTCTGCGCAGCCATACACGCCTAATCATCAGCCCTCCACACGCCTTCAAGCAGCCAAAACCAACAGCACTCACATGGCCCTCAAACCGTAACCATGTTTCACCCAAAACCTCAGCCAACTCTCGCCACAAATTGCCTCTGCACGTTGCTGCCCAGACCTGCATGCCACAACAACCACGCTCACGTCCCATTCACTCACGCACACACTGCCATTCACTCACGCATACACAGCCCAGTACACTAACCAAACTCACACACACACAGCCCTACACACACACAGCCCTACACGCACAAACACAGGCCATAAACCATCGACACTGCCCCCCTGAACTGCACTGCTTTCACCGCATATACCATCCACAATACACCCCAAAAATAGTCCCCAAATCTCTGGAAACTGTCCCAAAACTGTACCTAAATTCTGCCCCAGAAACAGCCACAAAACACCACCCAAAACCGCACCAAAAACGACCAAAACAATGACTTGAAATGCAGCAGCAAAACAGCAGCGAAACAGAGTAAAAATCAGCAGCCCGAACACCAAAACAGCGATGAAAGACATTGAGTTGGTGAACCAAAAGAGTTGCGGATCATTCACCCTTCCAACGGACGTGTAACGCCCTTTCGTTAGACGACAAAAGAGGTTAGACCTGAGGGCACCCTTTTATTTATTATCTTTCGTTTATTTTATTTATTTTAGAAATATTATCGCATGAGAGTTGTTTGAGGCATGATGTGATTGTTGGATGAGCGGAGTATGTGTTCCCTTTTGTGGTATATAGGATGGAAACCCAGACGTAAATTTCGTAGCCGAATCCGAATGGACGGTAGTGCGGTTTGTACTCGGGATACAACGCCACGTACCACTTAAGAGACACGTATTTCGTCTCATCCAAGCTTGTGTTTGAGCATGTTGTAGTTCGTAGGTTATTTATTTATTATTTAAAGCATGATTTAGTTTAGTTCATTATTTAATTTTCAAAGCATGATTATGTTATTTAGACATGTTGTTTCTTTATTCTTAATGCATGATGTTTTTTTAGTTTATGTTCATATTTAATTAGTTATTTGTTTATTTCGGTTTAATGGTTCAATATGCTCGTTGTGTTGCATTGCGTGTTTGTTGTTTAAAGATTTATTTTCAAGCATGCAAACTTAGATTAGGAGTTAGTTAGATGAAAGCATGTTAGATCTAAGTACCCTTGAGCATGATTATTGAGTAGACTCGGTTGATTTATTGCACAAATTATACCATCGCAACTGACATAAGTAAGGGACCATTCTGAACCCAGCGGTTTGAGGTCTTCCCTTGCGAGGGGTGAGTGCGACCTTAAATCTTTGTCCTGGTTCACACCGGGTGGCGACTCCATCATTCTCCGGTTTAGTTCCCCGCGGACTATTCCGTACTCCCACTAGGCCGCGAGCCTAGAACAGCCTGCGTCGCCCAGGTTATGTTCCCTACAATGTCTATCCTGTAAGGAAATTTATTAAAGGGTTATCTATCTTCAAGGAAGATCGTGAGTTATTGAATCTAAGACTGAAACCTAAAATCCCTATGTCTAGTTCATTTTAAGTTTACCAAATCAATCTTATTAATGGCCAATTAACAAGAAGCATTAAGCTTAAGACTGAATAAACAATCTAAAGAATTATCCATAAAAAGAAAATCAATTATTAAGTATGGATATTGTGTTTCATCACTTCCTTAGAATAAAAATAAAATGATGGGGTTAGAAGATCCACATTTAATATTTCTTATATAGGAATCTCAGTTATTATAAAATATAAATTATTTTATGTTCTGCTTTCTCAGGAATTAATAATGTTAAACATTTAAAACCAGCCATATAGGCGGTAATCCATTTAGCCCAACTACACCAGCCATATAGGCGGTAATTATCTGTCACATAAAGACTAGCCATATAGGCGGTAAAGTAATTTATATTTAGACCGACCATATAGGCGGTAATAAAGTTTGCCATTAATTAATCCGGTTAAATTATAATTTAAATATTATAATTAAGTGAGATTTACCTAGATAATCATATTAAATGTTTCACCTTTTACCCCAGCGGAAATTTAACTACAAACATAAAGTAAATAAATAAAAAGCTGTAATAAAAACTAAAAATAAAAATACATAATTTTTATATTACAATAATTTTACAAAACTAGATCTATGAAATCAGGGAAAAAATCCCAAGGAAAGCACACCAAATGAAGTGCTGAAGAGCTCAATTTATAGGCATTTTCTGGATCTGGCGTCGCGACGCTGGCACGCGGATTTGGTCTACGCGGTTTGACCACACACGTTTCATCGGTGCAATCTGGTTATGACACGTGTCACGCAGTGAAACGGTGCAATGAGAAGATGACACATGGCACGCGGTGAATGACTGATATTTCGGTCCAATAAGAAGCTGACACGTGGAACGCGGTAAAGATCGGTCCAATGAGATCTTGACAGGTGGCAGCATGTGATTCGCCGGTGATTCGGTCCAATGATAAGGCGACACGTGGCACGCGCTATGTTTGGTCCAATAGGATTGTGACACGTGGCACATGGCGTATTTTAGCTGATCTTATGTGATGATGACATGTCGCACGTCACACGTTAGCAAGGTCAGCGCACATTAGCAAGTCCAATTTCTCAGATTCTGACACATGTCCCTCGGCGCACGTTAGCATGACCGGCGCACGTTAGGCGTTGCGACGGTGAAGGTCTTGGCGTCGCGATGCCTGCAAAATTACAAAAATGCCATTTTTCATCCATTTCACTATTTTGACCCCAAATTGCTTCCAGTGCTTTCCAAACTATATTTATCTGCAAAATAACAATAAAACACATCAAAACGTTCACAAAACCCGAAAAACTATACAAAGTATCAGGTTAAATGAGTGGGAAATAGTGATATAAAAACCACTCATCAGGCTTACCGGTATGGTACCGGTATGGAAACCGATTTGGTGAGTGCCGGTTCCAGTAAGCATGCAATCCATAAGTTCACCGGTTTGGTGACCGATATGGGACCAGTATGGTCCGTGCCGGTTCCAGTGGGCATGCAAAACTGATCATCTCACCGGTATAGATACCGGTAAGGGACTGGTATGCCAACCTCTGTACCAAAAATGCAAATATGAAGGTTTTAAAGCATTTTGTACATGAACCTAATGCATCTAAGTGAATATGCATGTTTCCTATGAGCTTAGGCACTTGAATAAAAAATTCACATTACAATTAGAGCCCTAAGCTAAGACTTCACATAAATTCTTCAATGTGTGCAAGTTTTCACATTCTTCGCTCTTCAGAACCGTTGTGCTTCGACATCTTTTTATAATGACTCATTTTGACGCGTCGAATACTTCACTCTCATTGCATCATCAAAATCCATTATGCGACTATGTCGCCAACAATCTCCTTATTTTTGATGATGGCAACCCCTTAAAACTTCTGAGCTTTCGAGAGTCCAAATGTTGACGATTTTGATCCCACTCAATATTAGCTTCCCCTCAATGTGTGATTGTCTTCAAAATAGCTCTATAAGACTTAGACAAACACATTAGTACATTTACTCCCCCTTAATCCAACGGTGAGGGTAAAATAAGTTTTAATCTCATTTTTAATGATTTCTCCCCCTTTGACATTATCAAAAAGTGGAGAAGCAAAATCTTAAGTCTAAATGAGATACCAATTAATATGTGCATTAAATGATGATACCAAAATTTAAAAGTATGCACATTTTGACATTTCCCCATTTTTCCCATAAGATGTATAAATCATGCATAAACAAATTTCTCAAAATTTATACCAATGATTACCAATTGAATAAGGATCAATGCATTTTTAATGATTTCTTCCCATAATTATGATACCAATTAATAAAAAAATAAATATTCATGCATTTTATGATACCAATGGGAAATTATATCGATATACATGCATTTCATGAAATCAACCTAAAAGATGTCAGCATATATGCATTTCATTTTCATTCAAATATGTTAAATGGCAAAAGCACGCTCAATGCAAATCAATCAAGTAATCACATGTATGTCATTAAACTCAATAAATTCAATGTTATACTAATTGATACAAAATCGGTTTAAATATATGATAAAGGCATTTAATGATATCAAGTGAAAAATTGATACCAGTAGAAGTTTGAGTACATTGCCTAATCATTTGTATGCTTCATAATATGTTTCAAAATATTTATACCAATTTGAAATAGGCATACATAATAATTTTGAGGAAAGAGTACCAATGTTTCTGTGAGTATTGATTTTACCTATTACCGTTGTTATTCCTCATTTCTTTGAGCCTTTGGGATCAATTTATAATTTTTTTTAAGATCATTCCCAAAGCTCCCCCTACAAAATTATCAAGTTCATTTTGGTACCCAACCTTTCTTGGGTCCATGAGGGTTAAACTTGATTCCTTGAGGAATCCTTGCATTTTTAATCACATTCTTGTTTATGCACTCAAATATTTTGTGTCCCTTTTTATTGCATGCATGGCATGTGATATTTTCGTTTATTTCAACATTAGCATGGGACTTGGATGCCTTACCAAAATGATTCTTTAAAAATTTTCTCTTAATATAAGGCTTATATCCTAATCTTTCTCTATTATAAGCACATTTTTGGGATTTAAATAACATATCAAAATTTTTCTTCCCCATTGTGAATTTACTAACAACGTTTTGCAAATCAATTACCTTTGTATTTAATACAACATTTTCATTCAATATAGATTCACAATCACATATTTTTGAGCTAGATGACATATTAGATGTGGCATTTTCAAGTTCTAGCTTTTTATCTCTTAAACATGCATTTTCATCATTTAAGTATGCTATTTCTTTTTTATGTTTGGCCTTTAAGTATATAATCTCATTATCTAAAACATGAAATTTATCTATACAAGATGCATGTTCATTTTTAAGTGATGAATGCTCATTTTTAACCAAATTAAATTTCTTTTTAAGCATTTCACACAACTCATTTAATCCATTAAAAGCATCAAGTAAATCATTATATTCTTGAGAGTTGTGTACCTTTTATTCTTCACTCTCAAAGAAGAAATCTTCATCCTCGATAGCCATGAGTGCTAGATTTTTTCTCTCTTTGATATCTTCCTCCTCATATGAGCTTGAGTCGTTATCGCTCTAAGTTAAAGTAGCTTTCAATGCCTTTTTCTTGGATTTTCCTTTCATTATTCTTAATGGGCAATCGGTAGCTATATTACCCGGCTTGTTACATTCATAGCAAACTAATTTTTTGTGCTTCCATGGCCATTTTCTTCTTTCTTCTCTTCAAATTTTGATTTTCCCTTAAGATTTAAGAATCTGAGAAGCTTCTTGACATTATTGGTTATTATTGCCAACTCATCATCACTATCTTCTTCACTTGAGCTAGCATCATCTCTTCATTTTGCTTCAAGGCAAGATTCTTCCATGTTCTCTTCTCATCTTCCTCCTTTTGATCCATTTGATCTCCAATTCATACTCAAGCAATTTTCCGACCAAATCATCTAGCTTCAAAGTGTTCATGTCATTTGCATCTCTAATGGATGAGGTGTAGCTTCTATATTCCTTAGAAAGTGACCTAAGAATTTTCTTCATTTGATCCGTTGGCCCAATGATTTTCCCCAAGGAGCCCAGATGATTTAGGATAATTGTGAATCTTGAAATCATGTGATCAATTTATTCCCCGGATTTCATCTTGAAGTTATCTAATTCTCACGTAAA
Source organism: Zanthoxylum bungeanum (assembly GCA_019454045.1). Classification (NCBI taxonomy): domain Eukaryota; kingdom Viridiplantae; phylum Streptophyta; class Magnoliopsida; order Sapindales; family Rutaceae; genus Zanthoxylum; species Zanthoxylum bungeanum. The sequence goes on along the minus strand of SKCR01035264.1, from coordinate 15,486 downwards.
CCGATTGATCTTTGATTCTTTTACTTGGCTTGTTCCCTCATTTACCATTTCCAAAGACTTCCATAAATCATATGAATTTTCACACTCCGAAAGCTTGTTTATTTGACTCTGATCAATAGCACAAAAGATTTGGTTGAGTGCCTCAGCATTTTGTGAGGCTTGTTTTAAAATCCTCATTTTCCCATTGGCTTTGGAATATCAACACCATTGTTATCCTTCTTTGTTGGCCCTTTTGCACCTCGTGTAATTACCAAGTAGGATTGCGGATCAACGGCTAGAAGGTAGTTCAACATCCTCATTTTCTAATAGTTGTAATCGGTTCCGGTATAAAATGGAGGCCTAGTTGTTGAAAATCCTTCGGCAAGATTTGATGAGTTGCTTGTAGAAGCCATGATCTATTCTCTGGTGATTAAGTCTTTGTTGAGAATACCTCTCTCTGATACTAACTGAAATTAACTACAAGCACTAGTGACAAACAAACTTTATACCCAAGAGGGGGTGAATTGGGTTACGGCTAAAATATGCAGAATTAAAAACTCTTTGCCGAATAATAAATAACCTATATGCAAGTGTCTAATATATAAGCATGTAATAAATAAAACTTGCAATATGTAAAGAGTGTAAGGATAGAGAAAACGACACCGAGATTTATAGTGGTTCGGCCAACAATGCCTACGTCCACTCCCCCAAGCAGCACTTGAAGCTTTTCACTATCAACCGAGTTTTTATCGTGGCTCACTCGCAACCAAGAGTTTTACACAAGGTGCACTCCAAACCTTTACACTTTGAGTTTTCTACGTAGGCTCACTCACAAACCTTTACAAATTACCCAAACGATGAGATTTCACAAATCACAAGTGTTTTTAATAAGAGGTTGTAAAACACATTAGGGCACTCACAAAGATAAATAAGGTTGTGTGAGTTGCTTACCCAAGTGATCAAAGCTCACAACAAATGTATATGAAGGTGCAGTGTGTGTGAGCTTGATGTGTGGGTGTATATGATAATGAAGGTTTATAAAACACTATTGTTTTTGCTCTATGAGATGATATGAAGGTTCACTAGTTAGTCTCTTTTGAAGCAAAAATGAATTGGGGCTCAATTTATAGTAAAATGAAAGCAATGCCCCAACAGGCTTTTCTGAGACCGGTATGCCGGTATCTGACACCAGTATGCCGGTCTCCAACGGATTTATGACCGTTTGGAAAAAAAACTAGCCGTTAGACCGGTATGGTCCTTGCTGGTTCCAGTGAGTGTGCAATGTGAATGGCTTGACTGGTATGTTAACCGGTATGATGACCGATTTAGGTCATGCCGGTTAGGTTCACCGGTTTGGTGACTGGTATGGGACCGGTATGGTCTATGCCGATTCTAGTGAGCATGCAAAATAGAGCATCTCACCGGTATGGATACCGGTAAGGGACTAGTATGCCGACCTCTGTACCAAAAATGTAAATATGAAGGTTTTAAAGCATTTTATACATGAACCTAATGCATCTAAGTGAATGTGCATGTTTTCTATGAGTTTAGGCACTTGAATAAACAATTCACAATAAAATTAGAGCCATAAGCTAAAACTTCACATAAATTCTTCAATGTGTGTAAGTCTTCACATTCTTCGCTCTTCACCACTGTTGTGCTTCGACATCTTTTTGTAATGACTCATTTGACGCGTCGAAGACTTCACTCTCGTTGCATCATCAAAATCCATTATGCGACTATGTCGTTAACAGGTATGAGATAGACCATGTCAGAACAAAATTTCCTAACCAGTGCTACTAAAGTAATGTAGGGGCATATCATGATTATTATTGTTCTAAAAGGTTTAACTTTATACTAATGATCCTAATATTGGCGTATTTGCGATTTTACTGGGGGCGCAGCAGAATGTGAAAAATCTGATTTTTCGAATTTCAAAATTTTTTCTTTGGACTATTAAAATAAACTATTTATATTAATATTTAATCCCAAATCAAATTTGGAATTATCCAAATTACCTCAATTACCGAAAATACTCAATTTATCAAACCTTTTGCATTTTGCTCAATTTAGTCCAAAAGTGTCAATTACACATTTGAGTGTTTCCAAAAACACTACCAAAATGATTAATATACATCTAATGTACCCAATTTAATCCGTAGAATTAAAAGCCCCAATTTTGGAATAAGGCATAAACCCTAGAAATTTCAATCAACTAAATTAATCACATTTCACCAAATTGGCTTTCAATCTAACATTAGATTAATCATTCCAACATTCTTAAAGTCTCACCACATTCAAAAATACCCAAGAACAATTCTAGGTTTCTATACAGTGGCATAGAAATTCTAGAATGACAACTTTGATATCCTAGATCAAATTGAACTCAAATAAAAATTATTAACTTCAAAGAATCATCACACATGCATTTAATCTTCCCAACAAGCATCCAATAAATAAAAACCCAAATTCAAGAGAGGAAAATTATTATACATCATATATATTATCAAAAATTCAAAAGAAATATTTTCCAAGCTAAAAGATTAATAAACTTACCTTAAATTTGAATAATCTTTAAGTTTTGCTAGAATTTTTAATCTTCCAATTTTTCTCTCTCTAAGGTTTCTTTTCTCTCTTTGTTGTTATTGAAGAAATGAGAATAGTTCCCAAAATCTTAGTTGGCCGAATTTAGCTAGCTAGTGGGAGAGAGAAAATTAATTTTATTTTAACAAAATAATTTTGATTAAATAAAACAAAATATCTTATCCCACTAAAATTGCCAACAAGTCTACTTGTCACAAAAGCATACAACACATGTCTAATACATGTGAAAAATATACTTAAACATTCCTAATATATTTATTTAATAAATCAATTAATTAATTCATTTAATCAAATATATAATGTATTTCTACATTTACAATAAATGTTAAAATACATTCAAGGTTGATATATGTTCCAAAAATATTCGATAATTAATTAATACGTATCTAATCAAATTATGTATCTAATACACATACATTTTAATTTAGGAAACTGAATACCCCGCATGTGTAATTTTTCGTTTAACCATTAAACGATTTTTGAATAATTAATATTATTCGTTTTAAATCGCCCTAGTGTTGTACAAGTATTTTTTTGATTATATGAGACTCTCTAAGTTCAGGTATATCCGTCATGAGATCAAATCCCGTGTCTATAATTTACCCACTCATAAATTATGACGACCACAAATATTCTTGATGAACCATACAAGTCGAGATCTTCACATATGTATAGTTCTTCCGTCATAGGTATCTTTATAAATACCAAAGACATATATATAATCGTCAAATCTCATAAGGTATTATCCCGTCGATGTATAGATTCATGATTTCCCAATAACACTCAGAACTTATTTCCGAGTGTACCATGGCCATGGATTTGATAAATCGCAATCTCATAAAGTGAATACCTAAATCCTGTACGCAGGACTGACGGATCCTTTCTGGACACATCATCGGATATTATAAGCATCAGTCCACACCCAACGAACAGGCTGAGGTCTAACCTAAAAAGGTCAAAGACGTGACTATCATCAAAGTGTTGAGGATAACTTATATATCCACCGTGGTATCTCAAGTCAAAGGACCACTATGCTACTCAACACGTGAATATTCCTATTGACACAAACGTACCATCTATTAGGAATCTTCTGTGAGTCATCCACTGCTCATCCGCTATGGGCACCTATATATCTATACGAGTCTCCCTAGACTCGTGGCTCATTGAGATAAACCACCGGAAAATAATATTCTGATATACGACATATACTAGTCTCCCAAGTTTACTTTCGGACCAAGAATGTAAACCTTGACCAGGAACAATTAAAGAATGATACTGTTACAGAATTTCTCAATGTTAATTGCGAAGCTTTTGCAATTACGTCATAACTTAATCATTCCTAGGTCAAATATGTCTTTACCATTTCCAATAAAAAATATTGACGAAACTATAAATTTTATTCATATCAAAATATTTTTCATACACATATTTACAAGGAAATACATGATAAATCGGCATGCCGAGTACCAACTCCAATAATTTCTCCCACTTACTCTAGTAACGTAATTGATGGTATCTCATACCCATCGCCTCTGTATGCTTATCAAATAATTTAGGAGAAATGGCCTTAGTAAGCAAATCTTCTACATTTTCTTCAATCCGTATCTTGCATACGATAATGTCTCCACGCGATACAATCTCTCGAATGATATGGTACTTTCGCTCCAAATGTTTCGACTTTTGATGTGTCCTGGGTTCTTTTGCTTGCACAACAGCTCCAGTATTATCACAGTGTAAAGGAATCAGATTCTCAATGCTTGGGACAACTCTCGATTTTGTGATAAACTTTCTAATCCATACAGCTTCCTTTGTAGCCTAAGATGCTGCAATATATTCCGCCTCAATGGTGGAATCAGTTGTCGATCCATGTTTGGAACTTTTCCAACTAATTACAGTGCCGTTAAGAATAAATAAAAATCTCGATGTAGACTTTCTATCATCCGGATCTGATTGAAAATCCGAATCTGTATACCCAGTAACTTGCAGTTCTCTTTCTCCATAAATCAAAAACTTATCCTTAGTACCTTTGAGATACTTAAGGATATGTTTAACGGTCATCCAATGGTCGTTACTTGGATCTGATTGATATCTACTTGTTACACTAACTGAGTAACTAATATCAGGTCGTGTACACAACATGGCATATATAATGCTACCCAAACATGAAGCATAAGGTAGATTAGATATTCTAATATTCTAATCTTCAGTTTGCGGACACATTTTCTTTGAAAGATGTATACCATGTTGGAATGGTATGTTAACTCTCTTACAGTTACTGAAGTTATACCTTTTCAAGATCTTATATATATATATACATAGATTGTGACAATCCAATAAGCTTCTTTTCTCTATCTCTATAGAGTTTTATAACCAAGATATAAGAAGCTTCACCCAGGTCTTTTATAGAGAAGCTTTTACAAAGGTAAGATTTTACCCCCTACATCATCCCGATATCATTCCAATGATCAGGATGTCATCCACATAGAGTACCAAAAACACCATCATACTCCCACTGACCTTTTTATACAAACAGGATTCTTCTGTATTCTTGAGGAAACCAGACAATCTAATAACCTCATCAAATCAAAGATTCCAACTCCGTGAAGCTTGTTTAAGTCCATAAATGGACTTCTTAAGCTTACAAACCATATCTAAGTCTTGCCTGGATGCAAAACCCTCTGGTTGTTCCATATAGATTTCTTCATCATGAAATCCATTCAAGAATGCCGTTTTGATATCCATTTGCCAATCTCGTAGTCATGGTAGGCAGCTTTAGCTAATAAAATCCTAATAGACTTCAACATCGCTTCTGGCGAAAAGGTTTCATCATAGTCGACACCAGATCGCTGTGTGTAACCCTTTACAACCAGCCAGGCCTTGAAAGTTCAACACTTCCATCAGGCCCTCTCTTCCTCTTGTAAACCCATTTACAACTGACATAATGATTCCCTCATGAAGAAGAACTAAGTCCCGGACTTGATTCTGATGCATTGAGTTTAACTCTGATTTCATGGCTTCCTGCCATTTCACCGAATTGATGTCTAACATCGCTTCTTTGTAAGTCCTTGGGTCAGTCTCTTCTACCAAGAGCATATCAAGACCCCTGTCCTGTATCAAAGACAAGCGCTCAAAAGGTCTTATGACCCTACTCGACCTACGATGTTTGTGTGTAAAGATCCTTCACCTTCTAGAACCACATGTTCCTCCTGTGGTTCGTCAGTTATAGGCTGAACTTCATCAAGTTCAACTTGTCTATGATCTCCTCCTGCTACCAAAAATTCTATTTCTAGAAATTTTGTGAAATGAGCTACGAACACATTTCGATGCTCAGAATCATAGAACAAATATCCTTTCATATTAGAATGATACCCAACAAACCTAAACTTTTGCCATCGAGGTAAAAGCTTATCCTTCTGCGCCACTCTAACGCATGTAGGACAGCCCCAAACCCTAATATAATTAAGGTCCGGTTTCCTACCAATCCATATCTGATATATGGTCGTAGGAATAGCTTTGGAAGGAACTCTGTTCAAAAGATGAACTGTAGTAAGGAGCGCATAGCCCCACAGGTAATAAGGTAGATCTGTATAACTCAACATAGAACAAACCATATCCAATAAAGTTTGATTTCTCCTCTCAGACACTCCGTTATACTATGGAGTACATGTATGAGTATATTGAGCGAGAATCTCATTCTTCTTTAAATAATCAGTGAACTCACCGCTTATATATTCACCACCTCGATCCGATGGAAGACACCTGATGAATTTTCCAGTTTGCTTTTCCACTTCATTTCAGAAATCTTTGAACCTTTCAAAAGTTTATGATTTCTGTTTCATCAAATAAATATAACCATATCGAGAAAAATCATCGATAAAGGTAACAGAGTATGAATAGCCACTATGAGAAGTGAGACTCATGGGATTACAAGAAAATTAACTATTAGTGGCGAAATTTTAGTGGGGAAATAATTTTCGCTCCAAAAAGTAGATCTTTTAGTGGCGAAAATTTTATTTCGCCACTAAAAGCACTACCGTGATTTCGCCACTAAAAATACGTCTTTTAGTGGCGAAAATATATTTCGCTACTAAAAATATAAGAATTTTGACACCCTTTATCTTGCCTTCTACAGCTACCAAAAATAATTTTTCATTTACAAATCAATTTTATCAGACGAAACCCACCAAAAAATCCCTCGCAACTTCTTCTTCGAAAATCCACATCTTCACATTTCAAACCTTCGCACCCTCATTTTCTACATCAACTCTTCAGTCAATTTAACCCATACACTTCTTACAAATCAGTTCATCAAATGAAACCCTAAATAAATTTCAAATTGCCCAAAATTTCAACACTTCTTCTTCATAAAAAATCATTCTTCTTCATCATCCACAGGTAATTAACTTTTTTCTCTACTTCTCTTCTCTTTTTGTTTTTCTAGGTTTCTAGATTGCTGGGTTTCTGGTTTCTGCTCCAGCAAAAACCTTGGGTTTATATTTCCTGAAAACGCAAAGTGGCTTTATACTTCTATTCTCTTTATATTGCGGCTCTATCTTCTCGTATATTCTCTGATTTGTCACTCGGCTGGACACGCTGGCTTAAAAGATCGTAAAATCGGTTCGACGCTCAGGCACGTCCTCCAAAGCTAGGGTTTGTGATTTTTCACCCATTTGTCTCCTATTTAAACTGAAGAATGGAGATACATATTTTATGAATTTTATTTGTTTATTTATTTATTTTTGTGTATTGTTTGCTTTAATTAGTTATAAAAAGTAAGTCTTTATCATTAAATCTTAGTAGTGCCGTGCCAGAATTTTTTGTTTTACTTCTTTTAAGGGTTGTTTGCCTCGTTTCTCTCTATTTCAACAATCTGTAATTTTGTTTTGTTTTTCCCTTGATTTTGATTTTGATTTCACTTCTGTAGCTTTGTTTTTGGGAATGGAAAATCAAGCTAAGAGAGTGCTATTGACATCTGATAGGGATGAGATTTCACAGAACATTTCTTTCCATTTAGCCAAACGGGGTTGCAGGTAATCAGTGAAAATTGTATTTTGTTTCTGGGTCTTTTTTCTCTTCTTGGGCAATTGCAGTGGGTGGATTAGAAAAATCAAATTTTTTTTATATAAAAATATATATTTCTGGGTTCTTTTTGTTTGTGGCCACATTGGTTTTGATAGGAAATGAGAGCCGTCTTAGCACTGTTGCAGAGAAGATGATGGGTTCGTTGAAGGGCCAGCAGCCAGTTGAAGTGGTGGGATTGGATATGGAAGATGAGAGAGGAGCAGCTTTTTATGAGGCAGAGAATAAGGCATGCGAGATTTTGGGAAATTTGGATGTTTTTGTCCATTGTTATACTTACGAAGGTATGTATATGTGCTTGAGAATCATCTTGTTGACTGAATTGCCGATATTTTTACTCTTTATAAAGTGCCTTTGGAAGTGTTATTTATTAATTATTTAATATTTGGTGGAAAGTTTTGAGCCTGTGATTAGACTTTTGTCCTGTACTCCTGTTTGTAAGGAATTTCTCTGGTCTGATGTCTAAAAATGTACCATCTAGCTAGGATCATAAAATAATTGTGATATATGCAGCATGTCATCTCTTCAACAAGAATGCAAACTTCTAACGTCTTTATGCGAGATTGTGAAATTCATAGAAATTAGAATTTGAGTGCATTGAAGAGAACAAAATGAGAAGATAAAAAATTAATTAGTGTACGATCCAGTTTCTGAAAGTCAAGGCACCATCTATATTCATGACTTAAGTGGGCTATAATGAACTGTTATATTGCTGTGAGCCCAGGCAGGAAATACAATAGCCAAGTCAATTGCAATCTGCAAGGATGGACTCCTATACATATACAAGAATTTTCTTTCAAGTTCCATTGATGGTAACTTTGATGAGTTCATTTCCGTAAGGATAGACGCTTCTCAATGAGCAATTTTCTACATTTCATTAATTTTGTGTTTATGTGTATTAGCACATTAGAGTTTGTGATTTTTTTGTCTCTTATATTTCAAAAAGGTACAGAAGTTCACAGTAGATAACTATATATAATTTGTACGTTGTAATTTGAGAAGTGGTAGAATCAAGGGTTTTGCTATTCGTTTTTATTTAGTGGTTAGGTTAGAAATGATATAGAACTTGAAGGTAAGGATTTTGATGCTTTTCGTGTCCTTTTTTTGTACCTATTTCTTTTTCTTATTTAATCAATATTTTGGGTCTCCTGGTGTTTATGTTTCAGTCTCTATTCTCATAAAAGTCAATGCTAGCTAGTTTATTGGAGAAAACTAGGTTCTCTAATTTCTCAACTTTATTATGTGGCTCATCTATTTATCTATATATTTCTTATATAGTTGTGATTTTGATGGTTAGATATTACAATTTTTTTTTGGAGTGGATAAGGTAGGAATTTGGTGTGATAAGGAGTTTGATTAAAGGAGTTTAGATGCAGTTTTTTGGTTTTGATTGATGGGTTTTTTTGAGTGTGTAAATCTTTTGGTAGAAAGTGGATTAAGTAAAATTGTTTTCTGCATATATGGTTGGCGCACTGCAGCCATCGTCCATGAGCTATAAGTATGTTCCTTCTGTGGTTAAAACTGGAATTCTAGTGCACAAATCCTGTATAAATGTGGGAAATTAGAAACGATGCTTGTGTATTGGGTATATAGAATCAACTAATGCAATTCATGGCTAGTTTTGATTAATAATAATATATGATAAAGTGAGGAAATGTATATTTCTACTCTGTCATTTTCTTAACTCATTTTTCATTTCTTTCAATCAAATTATATTTTATCTCATAAGTGTTACTTATTAGTATAAGTTTTGGTTCAATAGGCATTTGATTTTTAAATCTGGTGTTGATATTGCAGCTTGTGCGGAGCAACAATCGTCGGTTCATGCCATCACAAACTATTGAAGAGCCTCATCAATTTTAAAGTTTGGATATAAAATGTAAACGTAGAACTAAGACGGAATCAACAATAATTTTTTATTTTTGAATTATAATTTGTTGATCATTTGTATGTTTTGATATTACAACAATATATATATTTTTTGCTTGTAAATACAAATATTCTATTTGTATATATTAATGTATATGATCATTAAATTAATATATCAAAATTTATGTATTGTAAAACTTTACAATATAAAATATCATATGGTATATTAAAAAATTTGGATTTAATTTATTTTATTACATTTTTAAAAAAATAATATTTTTAGTGGGGAAATAAATTTCGCCACTAAAGGTATTAATTTTCGCCACTACCTTTAGTGGGGAAAAGTCATTTCCCCACTAAAAATCATCTTCAGTGGCGAAAAAATGGACTTTTAGTGGAAAAAAAAACACACTTTTAGTGGCGAACAAAATTTCGCCACTAAAAGTATACTTTTAGCGCCACTAATACCTTTTGTGTCGCACTTTTAGTGGCGAAATTATAGCTTTTAGTGGCGAAAAATTTCGCCACTAAAAGTCAGTTTTGTTGTAGTTACTTGTTCCAATAAGTCTGAGGCTCGATGTCCTACACCGGTAAATGGGCTTTTGTCATTTTACCCTGAATACAAGATTTGCAAGTCGGGTAAGGCTCAATAGTGAGATTCTCAATCAAACCATTCCTAACCAACTGGGTAAGGCGTCGTACGCAAATATGACCTAACCTCATTTGCAACAGTTCAATATCATTAAAATCAAATCTATTTCGTTTATTAGTCCCAACATTCAAACTATCTCTGGATGGATGCAAAATGTATTGACCATTCTCATTTACACATTGAAGGATAGAAATATTATATTTATCATATAAATACAGAGAACGATTCTTAATATTTACACAAAAACCTTATGTATCTAATATAAAAAGTTATATAATATTTGCCACACATCCTGGCACAAAATAACAGTCATTTAACAAAGTGCTCCCACTGGACAAGGGAATCTCATATACCCCAACTACAACTACATCCAAAGAGTCTCCACTACTGAAACACAACTACAACGATCCAGACTTCAACTTTCTTCTTTCCTTCAGCCCCTGCAACAAATTGCATATGTGAACATGACAAACAGAGTCTAAAATCCAATTGGAAGAAATAGCTTCACAAGCTAAAGAGATATTAATAACGGGAAAAATAAATTTACCTGAAGCAGAGGATCTGTCTCTCTTCAACTATGCAAGATATTCAGGACGATTACGTTTGCAGTGTCCAACCGTGCTACAGTGGTGGCATGTGTCTTAAGCAGCTCTTTTGGGTTTAGGTTTTGATATCTTACCCTGAGGAGCAATCTTTTTACCTTTCTTCTTCTTTCCTTTGCCATTCTTTTGAGAAGCGACAGAAAGAGAAGTAAGTTTCAGAAGGCGAGTCGGTACTCCCTTCTTAAGATCTTCCCCAGCAGTGAGCAACATCCTATGCAACTCACTGTAAGAACGTCAAATCCCATGCATATTGAAATTCAGCACAAACTGGCGAAATATACTCGGGAGTGAGCCTAGTATCAAACTACGCCCATGAGTTTCATTGAGTGGAAAGTCATATTACCTCAATTGATCAATCAAATCAATTATATGAAGCACATGAGGACTGAATGGTTGACCCTCATCCAGTCTTGAGTGAAACAGTTCCACTGCCACTCTATGAACATTAATATGCTCTTGATTCATAAAGAGCTCCTTAAGCTTAGAGATTATGCTATATGAATCATTCATATCAATATATTGCCTTTTCATCTTCGAAGTCAATGATCCGAGGATGTATGATTTAACTTTTAGATCAACATCCTTCCATTTCTGGAAGGTTGCAAGCTCATTGGGTGGTATTGTTAGAGGAACTGGTCCATGTTGGACAATTATGACCCATATCGTCACTATTTGTACAGATCATGGTGTTGTTTTACAAATTAACTATGTGACAAAGGAGATTGCACTCTTATCATTTGTGATTGTATCACCTATATGTATAAATGATGAGAGGTCCCTATGATTTGTTCCTGGACGGAGAATGATATGAGACAATATCAGTCCACGAAGGATAAATCATTAAATATCCCTAGTCAGAGTATTATCGAGATTGGACATCGATAAATACGTAAAAGACTAGTATGATGAGAGGTCCCTATGATTTGTTCTAGGGCTTTAACAGGTTCTGTGTACGCCAATGCTGGGTATATTGAGAATCGTAGTGTGTTGGGTGTGATGTCAAGACGGAAGTGTCACTCCAGTCATATGAAGATGATGGTCACGTAGGATACGGTACTAGTACTCTTAAGTACTGCAGTCATCGGGATAAAATGACAATGTCATGTTTATCCGATTATAGAAACTAATTACCAGACATCCGACATGTGCTTCGTACTGGGCAGACACAATTCCAGCCCCAGGCCTAGCACGTGATCATCCGATACTGGACAGAAATACGCAATACCACGTATACTACGCCTGATATAGATCGTTTATTCATGTAAGGATATTTCCGGAGAATTTGGTAGGCATGGCGCTTTGCTAGAGGCCAACCTTATCTTGTAAATCGGTAAAATGTAGTACGAGGTACTTACGTATTCGGATAGTCCGACGACCGAATTTACTATCAACATATCCGGGGATCTCATGGGTCGCTTCCCAAAGATTCACCGATGACGTATGACTCGCACTCTAAATTAATCTGGGATTAATTAGAAGAGAGAGAAAATTAATCTGGGATTAATTGCAGAGATATTTTATCTGGGATAAAATATCATTTAAAGAGAGATAACGATTAATTTAGAATTAATCGATTAAATAATATATTCGATATATTATATGAAATTGGATTTCGACGCGGAATTAAAATTATATTTTAATTCGGGCGAACGAATTAATTTAGAATTAATTCATTAGCGACGTGAATAGTGATTTCGCTAGGCGTAATCATTTAATTGCGACGCAACGGAAAATTCGTTAATTTGGAATTAGCGAACCCGAGCCCGAGATTATTTGCGAGCGCATTCGCATTTCGAATTCGAATGCGGCACGCAAGTCAAATCAAACGTCAAATCGCTAGTCACAACTAGCGTCACATCATTCGTCAATCAAGTGATGGATGTCTTTCACTTTGAGTGATTGACGCAAGTCACTATTCATGATTGATGGAGTGATGTGAGTTGATGGAGGCGGTTGGAGCCATTTATGGCTTGACTTTTGAAAGAGAAAAATTGGTATATGTTTATTTTGTTTTTAGAAAACAAAATCTAATACACTTTTTCTCTCCTCTCTCTCATCTCCTCTCTTTTTCTTTCTTCCAAAAAAACGCCCAAGGGGCTGTGAAAAACCTCACTGGTTTTGGTTATTGCCGAGCAGTGAAGGGAAGCCAAGAGTCATGATTTTGTGGCAAAATCAAGAGTGCTAGCACACTACGAAGACATGCGAAGGTGATAGGGAAGTCCTCCCATGAGCCGAGAATCGTTTGCTTGGAGCTTGACGAAGGAGCTCAAATGGCCGAAACCAGTGAGCTGCACACCCTCACTGCCGAGCAAAAGGAATTTTTGTTGCCTACCGCGTCGGTCAACCGCTCGATGTAAGTATTCCGCAACTTCTTCGATTTGTATTTGCACATATTTCATGCTTATTATTGATCTTGGGACCTTAATAGAAACAAACAATGGCATCTAGAGCAAGGTTTGAGCATGAAAAAGTTTAGGGCTTAAAATTTGGGTAAAATGATTTTAAGCATGATTTTGTGAAATTGGATGAATGAGTATGCTTAAAACATGTTGAATTGAAGTTTGATTGGATCAATTTCATGAAATTGGATTGGATCAATTTTTTGCCCAAAATTTGGTGTTGGCCGAATACATATGCCCAAAATCTCTTAGTGATTTTTTGTTTTTTGATTCATTGGATGAGTTGAAAACAATTGGGAATGATGATTTAATGTTAATTTGGATTTGATTGGATTGAATTCAAAATTGGACATAAATCCCCTAATTGGCCGAGACATATATGTAGCATGTTTGGGTTTGATTTTGATTAAATTATGTTGGACATGATTTAATATATGTGAGCATGATTAATTGTATAAATTGATGTTTTAGAAATGTTAATTTGGGTGATTAATCATGATATACACTTTAGGTTAATTAAATGTGAAATTGGATTTTTTGTATTTAATTAATTGGGCCTTAAAATTGGATTTGGGCTTTAATGTTGTAAATGGGCTTATTGGGCTTTGTTGTACAAAGTTGGGTTTAGGCCAAAATTGGTTGGATCCAATTAGGCCCAAAACCGCATCCATAAAGCCCAAATGCGACTTAATGGACCTTTAAAGTTTAATTGGGCCTAATGGGCCAAAATTGATTTATGGGCTTATGGGGTAACTCCCGGATTGGATTTTGGTTATTCGGTTTGACCCAAGTTGACCAAAAGTCCACGCATTAAGAAATTAATTAAAAGCCCATTGGACTTTAATTAAATTAACGTTGGACGTTAATCGGGCTTTGAGACCCGTTGCGATTAAATTTGGAATTTAAGTCGTAAAAGTTCATTATTAAAGTGTAGTATTTAATTTGGAATTAAATATGCGAATTAGAATTGAATGCATATTAAATTGGATTTAATGATGTAGTTTAATTTAATTCGAGAATTCGTACTTTAAGTACTTATTCGCAAAACGAGTTTGACTCGAGCAAAATCAAATCGTTGTTTGAACATTGGATGATCACTAATTATCAGATTAATTAATTTGATTAGATTGATTGATAACATGCTTGTGTGAATACATGGTTGTGATGCATGAATAATGTATATCAGATGGATATTAGATGGGTGGGACAATTTTAGAAATTGTTGTAATAAATTTGATTTATTAATTTGGACATGCGTGTCCAGCCTTATTACCTCTCAATTCTTTGTATTCTCTTCTCACCTATTCCCCTCAATGTAAATGAGGTTTCTTTAGAAGTGTAGTGTAACGGGTAGAAGTAAATACTTGTGCTAGCGAGAGAGAGAAAGAGAGAGATTTGATCTAGGATCAATGTGTAAAGTATCCATCCGCATATCATTATTATTTTATTATACGCACTTTATTATGTGTTTAGAATTCATGTTTAAGAGTGTATGATGATGAGACCTTAACAAAGATAAAAATTGGTTGCCAATTTGCACGCGAAAAACCCTCGCTAAATATTAAGCGTTTTTCCTTCCATTGAGTGATTCTCACTCAAGATCCGAGACTGGCATTGGCTTGTTGGCCAAAGTCAAGGCCTTTGTCCGTCGATGATGTGTTTGAATCACGAAGGCTTTGTTCCATATTGGTGTCTTGTCCAAGTTGTGGTTTGTTGGACAAAGTCAAGACCACTTCTTGTCCATCGACATTGATTACGAAGCTTTCCATGGTCAATGGGTCACGCTTGACTGGGATCACTAAGTTTGTTGTGCCAAAGCCAAGGCTTAGTTGATTCAGAGGAAAAAGGTTAGGCAATACATTGGATGTATTGGCATATATAAGATATATGTTTCGGACTTAGATGTCCCCCTACCGGATCTAGGAATTGGATTGGATCCAATCGATCTTAGAGATCTACCTAGTTAATTATCATACAATTTGTTGGCCAAAGTCAAGATTGTGTGACATTTAACGGGATCCTAGCCCACTAGGAAACACGGTTTTCGGAGTACTCGACAGAGGGTTAGAGGCTCGCCGAAAATAGTGGGAGGCAAGAATTGAATTTGCAATATTCGTTTAATTACTTGTCATACGCGCTCAATCAAATATCATTCGTCAAATAAATTAAATATCAGTTGGACTAATATTTAAATGTTGTTTTAATGATAGTTGGACTATATTCAAACTATTCATTTATAGTTGATTCTATAATTGGATTATAGTAATCAATATAATTGATTTTAATCTATTAAATTATAGTT
>SKCR01035263.1:0-81906 GCA_019454045.1 Zanthoxylum bungeanum | reverse complement strand
ACTATTGTCTAAGTTGTGAGTATCGGCGACGGCGAGTCAATGTCGGCGAAAGGCGATGAACTGAAGATTAAAGTGACTGATTGACTGATTTGGCGAAGAAGAAGAACTGATTCACTGAAGAAAATGACGAGTTGAAGAACTGATTCACTGAGATTTGAGTGACTGGAGTGAGAGACACGAACGAAAATACGAATTGAACATATGAATAACCCTAACTTATGCAAAATGACGTCGTTTATGATAGTGCAAAACGACGTCGTTTTGCATATAATAATAAAAAAAATGATCGGATCGGATACAATCTGATCCGATCCAAAATCCGTCGAATCCAATTGTCACTGTTCAATCGGATAAAAGAATCGGATCCGATCCGATTTGATCCGATCGAATCGGATCGGATCCGATTCGGTCCGATCCGATGCCCACCCCTAATATACCCATTCTGCATGCGATTTACATATGATACGGTCCCTCGCCTAACTGTATCCCCACCGTTTGACCTAGGTTATGGAAAGTGTCTACCCATATAGTCAAATGTATGATGTTAATAGTGTCATGAATCGTGCTAACCCAAGAATCTCACATGATTCTTCCGCTGCGGCCACAGTCTCAAGTCACACATATCAACCCGCGAACTGGAATACTACTCTTATAAGAAAATATTATCCAGAGAGAGAGTGGCGATTCTCTGTTGTATCTTTACAAACTTCATGTATTTCAACAAATGGCCCAATCATACCCTTATGACCGGATCTTTTGAACCGGGGAAGGAGAATGTCAAAGTTATTTGATCCACATATAAGGTTGTAAAGCCCTCAAGTCTAAGGACTAGTCATACAATCGATACATGAAAGTTCTCACAGACACATGGGATAAACACTCCATGTGAAAACTTTCGGCGCTCAGTTCGATGGACATGAGCAACTCATGCATCCATGTGATACACCAAGCTAACGGATCTCCGCTAGTAGCCTATGAGATCAGATACCCCACTTAAGGGCGAATCATATCATCATGCTAGTCTCTCCGCTTTGTGAATGCCCAGATTATTCACAAAATTATGACTATGAATGTTTAAGAGTAATGATTCTCATAGGGCGTGGAAGCCATCATCTTATTACTCCAAGGGCTTTATTACAGTGTTTGATGGTTCATATATGTTATGTAAGACACGTATAATAAAAATTGCCATTTTATTAATTAATGAAAATATTACAAATACATGTACATATAGCTCATCCACAAGTTGGGTATAGGGCATATCCCTAACAATCTCCCACTTGCACTATAGCCAACTAGTATGAATCTGGACATCATACTCTCGGGTGTGCCTATCATGCTTTTGTTGAGTCAGCCTTTTAGTCAGAGAATCTGCAAGATTATCTTCTGTGGGTATTTTCTCTATAATAATTTCTTTTCTCTCAACAATCTCCCTGATGAGATGAAATCGCCTGAGTACATGCTTGGATTTCTGGTGGGACCTTGGTTCCTTTGATTGAGCAATGGCGCACGTGTTGTCACAGTACATCGTGACGCCATTCTTTATCGCGGGAAGCACTTCCAGCTCTGTGATGAATTTCTTTATCCAGACTACTTCTTTAGCTGCCTCAGATGCTGTAATATACTCAGCTTCAGTGGTGGAGTCCGCTGTAGTTGACTGCTTTGAGCTTTTCCAACTGACAGCTTCGCCATTCAAAGTAAACAGATATCCTGTTTGCGATCTGCTGTCATCCTTATCGGTCTGAAAGCTCGCATCACAGTAACCAATGACTTTCATCTCAGAATAATCTCCGTATGTCAAGAACACATCCTTAGTTCTTCTTAGATACTTGAGGATTGTTTTGACAGCTGCCTAGTGTTGCTCACCAGGATTTGCCTGATACATGCTCGTTATGCTAAGAGCATAAGAGACATCAGGTCTTGTACATAGCATGGCGTACATGATCGATCCTATTGCTGAAGTACATAGATCCTACTTATACGCTCTCTATCTGAAGGAGTATGTGGATTTGCTCCTTAGATAATTTTATTCCATGACAAGTAGGTAAATTACCTCTTTTGGAATCTTCATTTTGAATCTTTCAAAACTTTATCTATGTATGTAGATTGAGAAAGTCCTAACAACCTCTTAGATCTATTACGGTAGATCTTAATGCCGAGGATGTAGGCTGCTTCTCCCAAATCTTTCATGGAGAAATTCTGAGATAACCATTGCTTGGTGGCTTGCATCATGGGAATATCATTCCCGATGATTAATATGTCATCGACATATAATACAGAAAGACATACAAAGCACTCCCACTACTTTTCCTGTAATCACAAGGCTCGTCTACATTTTTGATGAAGTCAAATTCTTTGATTGTCTCATCAAATCGTATATTCCAACTTCTGGAGGCTTGCTTGAGTCCATAAATGGATCGTTTAAGCTTGCATACTTTATTATGATCATCCTTAGATGCAAACCCCTCAGGTTGTGTCATATAGACTTCCTCTACGAGGTTCCCATTAAGGAAAGTTGTTTTGACATCCATCTGCCAAATCTCATAATCAAAGTGTGCAGCTAGTGCCAGTAAAATTCGAATGGACTTTATCATTGCAACAGGCGAGAAGGTTTCGTCATAGTCAATTCCTTGGATTTGTCTATAACCTTTCGCCACCAACCTAGCCTTATAGGTTTGGATGTTTCCTTCTGCATCAGTTTTACGCTTGTAAATCCACTTGCAGCCTATGGGTTTTATCCCTTCAGGTGCATCCACCAAGTCCCAGACTTGATTCTGATACATAGAGTCTATTTCGGATTTCATGGCCTCAAGCCACTTGACTGAATCAATGTCACGCATTGCTTCATCATAACTGGTGGGATCGTCATTATCAATGACCTGATCATGTTCCTCATCAATATGGAAACCATATCTTTCAGGCTCATATCTTTCCCTACCAGACCTTCTAAGTTCATAACTTTGGGTTGTTCTGTCGCTTCCCTTTGAGAGGCCTGAGGCTTAGTTCTATGTTAGTTTGTTCTTCTCGTACCTCATCGAGGTCAAGTCTACTCCCACTATATTTCTTGAGAAGGAATTCATTCTCAGAAATTTAGCATTTCGTGAGACAAATGTTCTTTGTTCATTTGGGACGTAGAACACGTATGCTCTTGAGTTCAAGGCATATCCTACAAACTTACATTTAATTGCCCTATCATCCAATTTGTTAGTTTGTGTGAGCTTAACATATGCGTCACATCCCCAAACTCTTAGATAACTAAGACTAGGACGTTTCCCAGACCATAACTCATATGGTGTTTGACTAACAGTCTTGGAAGGAACTTGGTTTAGTAGTAGTGTTGCAGTTTCTAAAGCAAGACCCCAAAATGAAAGAGGTAGATCTGTGTCTGGCATCATTGATCGGACCATATCTAATAATGTCTGATTTCTCCTTTCGGAGACCCCATTATGCTGTGGAGTTCCCGGAGGAGTCCACTGGGAAACAATGCCATTTTCTCTCAAGTAATCTTGAAATTTGTTGCTTAAGTATTCACCACCTCGGTCAGACCTTAGTGACTTAATACTTTTATTAAGCTGGTTTTCTACTTCAGTTTTGAAGTCTTTGAATTTCTCAAAGGCTTCATATTTGTACCGCATAAGGTACACATACCCATATCGAGTGATCATCGATAAAGGTAATGAAGTAGAGAGAATCCACCTCTAGCGGTGACTGACATTGGTCCGCATACATCAGAGTGTATGAGTTCTAATGTCTCCGCTGCACGCTGTCTTTTACCTTTGAAGGGTAATTTGGTCATTTTACCAAGTAAACAAGACTCACAAGTTCCATAAGGTTCATATTTGAAGGTTCTGAAATACCCATCCTTATGTAGCTTAGTTAATCTTGTTTCATTGATATGACCTAAGCGACTGTGCCATAGAAGTGATTCATTGAGATTATTCGAGTTAACGTTGTATATATTAGAGGTTGAACATTCTTTGTTAGTTTGTAAGACATAGATACCATTATTCAAAATACCATCTCCATATTTTATTTCATTGAAATAAATAGAACATTCATTACAACTTATTAGGCATGATGAAAAGCCTTATTACATAAAGAAGAAATTGAAATGATGTTCTTTACTAGAGAAGGTACATAAACACAATCTTCTAAGTCTAAAACTAAACCATTCGGCAAAACTAATGAATAAGTCCCCACGCACAATACAGCCAGTTTTGCTCCATTACCCATGCGTAAGTCAACCTCCCCATGACGGAGTCTCCTACTGTTTCTCAGGCCCTGCACATTGTTACACAAGTGAGTCCCACAACCGGTGTCAAGCACCCAAGTAGAAGGTTCAGAGTTTTGAGAATATAGTTCAATCATATACAACATACCTGAAGCATTAGGCTTCTTGGCCTCTTGGGCTTCCCTAGCTTCCTTGGCTTTCAAGGATCTGCAGTCTTTCTTCCAATGACCATTCTTTCCACAAAAGAAACATTTCCCATTTCCCTTTTTCTTCTCCACCTTACCATTGGGCTTTAGGTAATCTGGAGCCTTGGCCTTGGCCTTATTTATTTTGGGCCTCGTGGCTTTAAGTCCGTACCCGTAAGCATGACGGAGGTTTTAAGCTCATGTTTCACGTCCTTCTCTGATTGCTTTATCAAATTGTGCAATTCTGTTAAAGTAGATTCTTTATCAGACAGATGAAACTGCATAATAAAGTTAGAGAAGTCTTTTGGTAAGGACTGAAGAATTAGATCGTGACCTATCTAATGATCCATGATGAACCCGAGGTTGGTCAATTTTTCAATGTGGCCAATCATCTTAAGCACATGTCCACTAACAGATCATTCCTTATACCTTGTTTGGAATAAGGCACATGACACTTGGAATCTCACGGTATGAAACGAAGTTGCATACAACTCCTTCAAGTGAAAGATGATGGTTTGAGCATCCATATCTTCGTGAGCTTTCTGAAGTTCGTCTGACATAGAGCCAAGCATTATGCAAACTGCTTGCTCATCATCATCAACGTGTTTCTTCCAAGCATCAAATGTATTTTGGTCAGCATCTTCTGCGGGTTCAGGGGAAATGGTATTTCAAGAACATAGAAAATATTTCTTGTCGTAAGACAATTTTAAGGTTTCTAAACTAGTCATTGTAGTTGTCCCCTTTGAGCTTATGCTCATCAAGGATGGAACGAAGTGATATTCTGTTTGCCATTTGAATGTTTGTGAAATATTTTAACCCACCTGTTAAAGAGAATGTTAAAATTAGGAATATATTTTCATTAATGTTTCATAATAACATGGGCTTTTATATTATGAAGTTGCTCTCACTCAATTATTTTAAAATTTTAAGCAAATCGCATCAACCCCAATATGATGGATTTCTGTGGGTAAGGATCCCATTATCATCATTCACAACTCCGACTAGGGCCGGTCGTTATAAAATACAAAATTAGGTGGACACCCAATCTTTGCCACTAAGTTATAAGACCACGCCTAAGGTTCACTGCGTCTTATGACTCAGAAAAGTCAAACCATTGTCAATAGTATGATTTAGGGACAAATTGGTATTGGTCAGTCTGGTAAAGCCTAGTCCTGCCAATACGGTTTAAGCCATTTGGGTCTATACTTTACAATGGGAGGCAAATTTTAGACTTAAATTATTATTGAAGATTTTAGCAAGTTTAAGTGAATAACTGTCAAATGGATTCCTCCATTGAAAATTCCCCAGAGGGAGGGTGGAGCGAACTCTCTTAAATACCCTTACCTCTTAGGCTCTTATTGCCTTGATGACAGGAATAAACAATAGATCCTCCAAATTAGTCCAACATTTTAAATATGCTTTAAGGTAAGCTTTGAGTAAATGATTATCTAGATGTCTTCACAGCCTTTCCTTTTGGCTATAAAAAGGTAGTGAGTGAAGGAAGACACCAAATCATTATCTAACTCTAGTAATACCTTTGGTTAAATTAACTTTAGTTTGGAAAGTTTTATTAACGCATTGGTCCCACCCCACTTGTATATTTTATAATGTCTTTTATTATAAACAAGTTTATTATATTTTAGCCTTAAAGGTAATAAATCTCTAAGTTCATCACGGAATAATTACTTAGCTAAGGGATAAGCAATACACTCTCTATTCCTTAGAAAGTCTCTAGATGCTTGCACCATAAAATAATCATGCCAATTCTAATCATACATAGAATCATCAAGCATATGAGTTTTAATATGTTGGAATTATTTTAGGCATTAAATAACTTTGATTAATATTTAATTATGATATTGCATTTTATTTTAATCAAATAAATTTACTATTCACGTTTTTTTACAGATGTGTGAACTTTAAATACAATTTCATAATTCATATCTTAACCAAATCATGCAAAACTTGTGCCTAAAAGTAAGTTCAAGGTGTTAGCTTTCCAACAAGATTTTACACACCCAATTTCGAGTTCAAATGAGAGAGAACTAATCAAAACAAAAATGGCGCGCTGATGCCACCGTTGGGAAGCGGCCACGAGTGCGCAACGGAAAATTAAATAAATTAAATTATGATGCCGCTATCCCTTTGCCCAATACCCATTTGTTTTGATTATTCTACAAGCCTAGGCATGTTACTATATATTCTAAGCATAAAAACTCATAAAATATGCAAAGAACATAAACCTAATCATGCGAACTATCATAAGAACTCTAATTAAAATAAAGAAAGAAAAAGACTTGCTTGAACCGAAGACTCCTCCAGTCCTCCCTCCAATCTACAATTTTTTCTCGAACTCAGCAAGCTCTTCCATGTTCCAAAGAGCCACCCAAGTGTGTGGCCTCCAAATATGCACACACCAAAGCCAAAACTCAACGGCAAGACTACGCCTTGAGTGCACAGGTATTTTGCCCTTGGTGCTAACCTTGGAAAATACCTCAAAACTTTTAACTCGAGGTTCCTCTAGTCAATTAGACTTAAGGATCCTCAAAATCAGTGGCTTACTCTTAAACTTTAGAGTTGCTCACTTATATAAACCCAAGATATGAAAGGTTTGATGCAAAAATTTGTAAAGAGTTGGAGTAGTAAGTTTCTCTCTTATGCAGGTCGGCTTCAGCTTATTAAGTCAGTTTTGTTCTCCATTCAAGTTTATTGGTCTTCTTTATTTATTCTTCCTAAGTCTGTTGTGAGGAAGGTGGAGACGATTCTTCGCTCTTTCCTTTGGAAGGGTAGTGTGCTTACCTCTTCTGGGGCGAAAGTGGCTTGGAGCAAAGTTTGTTTACCTCTTCAGGAGGGGGGGCTGGGGATAAAGAGTTTGGATTCTTGGAATAGAGCGGCTATTGTTAAACATATTTGGTTTCTTTGTTCTGGCCAGGTTTCCTCATGGTCGAGTTGGGTTCACTCTTATTTGTTGCGGGGGAGAAGTTTTTGGGAGGTCCCTTGTCCTTCAGATTGCTCTTGGAGTTGGCGTAAGATCTTGGAGCTTCGTTCTTGGTCCCGTCGGCGAATGAGAATGAGGATTGGGAATGGTGAGAAGACGTTATTATGGTTTGATTATTGGCATCCTGTAGGCCCGATTGTGGACACGTTGGGCGAGAGAGTGATTTATGATTCTGGCTTGGATAGAATGGCTACAGTTGCATCCATTATCTCCGATTCTGCTTGGCAATGGCCCCCATCTAGATCTGCTGCTCTTATTGATTTGGCTCAGTCTCATCTTCCGTCTCCTTCTAGTTTGAGGGAGGATGTGCTGGTTTGGGAGGAGGATACAAACGGAAGATTCTCTGTGGATAGTGCCTGGAATGCTATGAGGTCAAGGAGACCCCAGTTGCATTGGTCTCGAGTTGTTTGGTTCCGGAAGGCAATTCCCCGTCATTCCTTTCTTCTTTGGATGTCTATTCAGGGTGACCTTTGTACTAAGGACAGTCTGATGAGATTTGGCATCTCTGCTTGCTCGCGGTGTATTCTCTGTGGTTGTTCGAGTGAGGACATTGATCATCTTTTCTTCCAGTGCCTCTATTCTTCAAGGGTCTGGTCGTCTGTGCTGGCCATGTGTGGGTTAGATTGGAGTCGCTGAGATTGGTGTCAGACTGTTGTGTGGGTTTGTCAGTTCTCCGGAGCCTCTTTATGTCATCTTCTGGTTCGTCTGTCCTTTGCAGCGTCAGTCTACCATATTTGGAGGGAGAGGAATGCTCGCACTCATGATATGCCTCTTCGGCCTGTTTCTGCTCTTCTTTATGATATTGCTTTTGATGTTCGGAATCGTGTTAGCTCCTTACGAAAGGTGAATCCATCTTATGACAATAAATGGCTTCACCTTTCGTGGCACCTACCCGATGACATCTTTTGTTGATTCTTTTGTAGCCTTTTGGCTTTGTAGCCTTTTGGCTTTTTCTAGGAGGGCCTGTCCTCTCTAGTGCCTGGGGTATGCCCCTTTGCTCTTTGTATAGTTCTCTTTGGTTATAATACTTACCTTATCCAAAAAAAAAAATTAATTAAGAATCTGATATGGGACAAAAACTAATTTAATCTTAGCCATTGGATCTTAATTTAGTGGTTTAATGAGATTATAAAACCCTAATAAGAGTTTGGGACGAATTGGAATTCTAAACAAATAACAAATAAAACTTTTTTTTTACTATTCACGTTATTGATTTATTTATTCATTCATTCCAATTCCCAAAGTGCCCCTATCGTCATTCACCAATCCCTAAGCCACTATGGAACCTCATAAATGATCTGTTCAATAATTAAACACATTGAACCATTTATGAATAATTCATACAGCAATCATATATGCTGTTAAATTTGTACTGTGCACTGTTAACCATTGATTTCGACTTTTTATGTGTGACCTTTTGGGTTCCCCTCAAGTTGGACATGAAATGAATCGTGATAATTTAATCGAACATAAATAATCCTCCGATCAGATGGTCGTTCAATTTCAATGACCAAGGTTGACATCAAACAACATGCCAAGGCCCTCAAATGAGAAGGAAATATATATATATACCCATTCTGTATGCGATTTACATATGATACGGTCCATTGCCTCACTGTATCCCCACCGTTTGACCTAGGGTATGGAAAGTGTCTACCCATATAGTCAAAGGTATGATGTTGATAGTGTCATGAATCGTGCTAACCCAAGAATCTCACATGATTCTTCCCATGCGGCCACAGTCTCAAGCACTGATCACACATATCAACCCGTGAACTGGAATACTACTCTTATAAGAAAATATTATCCGATAGAGTGGCGATTCTCTGTTGTATCTTTACAAACTTCATGTGTTTCAACAAATGACCCAATCATACCCTTATGACCGGATCTTTTGAATCGGGGAAGGAGAATGTCAAAGTTATTTGATCCACACATAAGATTGTAAAGACCTCAAGTATAAGGACTAGTCATACAATCGATACAAGAAAGTTCTCACAGACACATGAGATAAACACTCCATGTGAAAACTTTCGGCGGTCAGTTCGATGGACACGAGCAACTCATGCATCCATGTGATACACCAAGCGAACAGATCTCCGCTAGTAGCCTATGAGATCGGCTACCCCACTTATGGGCGGATCATATCATCATGCTAGTCTCTCCGCTTTGTGAACGCCCAGATTATTCACAAAACTATGGCTAGGAACGTTTAAGAGTAATGATTCTCATAAGACGTGGAAGCCACCATCTTAATACTCCAAAGGCTTTATTACAGTGTTTGATGGTTCATATAAGTTATGTAAGACACGTATAATAAAGATTTCCATTTTATTAATTAATGAAAATATTACAAATACATGTACATATAGCCCATCCATAAGTTGGGGTATATGGCATATCCGCTCTCCCGTTTGACGCGAACAATCAATGCTTACTGAGGCAAGATGTCCAGTTACTAAGTAGAAACTTTATTATTATTAACTCAGGCTTTTACCGTTTGACGCAAACAATCACTGCTTACTGAGGCAAGACATCTGTTTACTGAGTACAAGCATGGTTAATTATTTATATACACAATTTTTTTTATTCCATTACTTTCAGATGCTTCTTCCAATAAACTGGAGCACTGAATATTACAAACTTTTCACTTACGACCCATATCCATATGTTACCATGCATGTTGATAATACATGTCAAATGAGCATATGAAGATCCAATTTAGTCAGTATTATGGAGTATTCACGATTTTAAATAATTCGAAAGGAAATAAACAAAAATTAACTTGTTACGAATTAGGTTGAGATACTTCTCAGGAATAGAAATTCCTTACACAACTATCTCAAACACAATTCCACCTGGTTAGTCAAGTTAAAAACATAAAAAAAAAATCAATTTGATTTTTTTTTTTACTAAAAACAACACAAAGAAAAATAAAAACAATATATTAGTCAACTATTTCCCTCCCCCAAACCTAATTGAGACATTGTCCCCAATGTCTAAAAAGAAGAAGAAAAGTTTAGAAGACGGTACCTGGTTAGCGTGGAATTGTACATTTAAAAAGAAAACTAAAGGTTAAGATCCAAATTTATCAGACGCTTTTTACCACGATCATTATCAGACCAGTTTATCTTGGAAAGAATAGGGTCAATTTGTGGTTCAAAAGCTAAGAGTTTGTCAATTAAATCATTGGCTATTCTGGCAGTGAAGAGGATATCTTTTACGGGTTTTGAAAGGAACTCATTTCTCCTGGCATCTTCAAAAAACACAAAAAGAAAGTCAAAAAAATCCATCAACGTTAAACAGTTCAATTGGTTTCTAGTGTATGTTTAAGTTTGCCTAAGATAGCACTGTAAAAATGACAAGAACTCACTTGGGTTGGAAACCAAGCAAACCCCCAAGCATCTTTCTCAAAACCCCAAGAACTTTGAATACTGATTTTGTAGGAACAAAACCCAACCAAGATTAGCCCCTAACCACCATGAAACTCACGTCCATGATAACCACAAGCATGAAATCAGATTGTATTTTGCTAGCAATGGAGACGCCACTATGTTGCCAAGCTTAGATAAGTCAATTTGAACTTGAAAAGGGGAATCCCTCCCTCAACAAGGTTTTGGCCATAGCCATGGAAAGCTCAAGCTTTTGTCTCTTTCAAAATTCTGTATATTACGTTGGTTGTCTCCAAAATACAAAGAAGAGTCATATAATAAGGGTTACAAGAGAGTAAAAAGACTAAAATGACCCTAGAGCTAAAATTACCAAAAGCCCTAAGTCAAGCACCTCAACCACGACCATTAAGGTCCTTTTGCACCTAAATAAACTTAAAACAAAGATTAGAAGCTAATCTCACTTAAGCTAATTGAGGTGCTTACATGCTATAGTAAATTGACGTGCTTCCGGCTAAGTACAAATCTAAGCATAATTAAGCCTAATGGCATAGTCAACCATGCTAATTACATCATAAATAAAGTCAAAATGTCGAGCACAAATGACAAAAATGCCCCCATTTGGCCGAATTCAACATAGTCCCAAAATGGGGTGAAATCGGGTCAAAAGGGTGCTGGTGCTGAAGCTGCTCTGCTATGCTTTAGTCTGAGCTGATCTGGGTCAAATGAAATAGCTTGGGGACCTCTCTGGTTATGTCCATATGTGTCTCTGGTGTGCACTTGACTTGGTTGCTGCAACTGGTCACATAGCTCTGAGCTAGTCCCGCAAAGGCCTCTCTGATCTTCTTTGCTCTTTGGCGTGTGATTGGCCCTGTTGGCAACTGCATGGGTTCTTCCAAGTTGTTAGCTGCATCCTGTAATGTCTCAGGTGTGGTTGGACTCATGTCAAAAAATTTCCTCCATCATTCCCAAGCCACCTGGCAAAGTAATAAAAGCATCAGCACGTTTAATCATTTCAACAAGTCGTTCAGACATACTTGACATGATGCATTCATCTCCGTTTAATTGTCTGATAATATTCACTCAGCTAAAGGTTTTGGGATGATTCCCAAAAATTGACTACCTTCTTCTTGTACAGCCCTTGAAATATACCACATTAGTCCAAGATTGCCACCACCATATACTAAGTGCATATTTCTTTCAGTCATGACTCTACCCAATTATTTTGCTGCTTTAGCGAATTCTGGTTTAGTTACAAAATTAGTACTGCAAAACACATAGATGTTAACAACTCGTCTTCTTGAAGTTGCTTCCATTTTTTGTTTATTATTAGTTTCTCTTTAATCTGGATGTCTACAAGAGAGCAATGACGAGCTGAATTTATAGATCCTGAAAAAGGGTTGAGTAATAATAGCACTAGTACCTGCCAAATGACAATTATTAGCTAAACAGTAAAATAAATTGTGAAAGTCAAAAAGTCTGGATCCTGTCGGCGAAAATAAAAGAAAATAACAAAACAAATCACAATTATTAGTTAAAGACAAAGAGATAATAATATGTACAGAAAGTAACAGCTTGAATGTCATTTATGTGTCATGGACAAGCTTCCCATCCAATTTTCTTATAAATTGGCAAACATGGTCTTTTAAAGTCAGATTCCCGAGACTTAATTATTGTCTTTCTTTTTGAAACTGCGTATGTAAATTGTGAATTACGTGATACACATATCCACTGGGATGCGTCTCAAGAGTCAATGATATGTCATCTAAAGACTCCTTACTCATGCCATCCTTAATGAATTTTATTTTATCTTTGCGGTTATCAGCCACCATTACTAAAGAATGACAACGAGTATTACATGTACAGCGTGCACATTTATAGCAAACACTTAATCATTTAGCTCTTCTATACATAGGTGTTTTTTCCTAAACCATGCAGAAATGAAATAAAAGAGTCAGATAACTCACCTGCTAAGCGGACTCGTGCTTCAATTATTCAACGAATGAATACCTTTGATCATCAAAAGGCTCATTCTTTCAATGCGTGCCTTGTAGACTTTCATTAGAGAGTTTTGAGGGAGAGAAGGAAAATGCTTGTGAAGTTTTACGAGAACGTCTTCCATATTGTCTGTGACTTTTCCTACAAAAATTAAACACACAAAAATAAAACACACCAATCTTAATATATACATAAATTGCATGGGTTGCCTCCCTGCTAGCGCTAAGTTTAACGTCGTCAGCTAGACATGATTGCCCAAACGTTAAGCTGGATCGGCAAGTGTGAGACTTTCTTTTTATCACTCAAATGATTCTCCCCAATAGTGTTTTACACATTGGCTGTTGACCCTGAATGTGTTGTTGGAGTTGGGGTTATGTATCTCAACTACTAAGTAGGGTAACACTTGGGTAATCACAAATGGACCTGACCATCGTGATTTCAGCTTGCCAAGGAAAAGTTTCAACCTTGAGTTATATAACAACACATGTTGCCTTGGTTCCTATTGTCTTCGTACTATTTTTTATCATGCCACTTATTAGTCTTTTCTTTGTACAGTTTCGC
The DNA here is from genome assembly GCA_019454045.1 of Zanthoxylum bungeanum. Classification (NCBI taxonomy): domain Eukaryota; kingdom Viridiplantae; phylum Streptophyta; class Magnoliopsida; order Sapindales; family Rutaceae; genus Zanthoxylum; species Zanthoxylum bungeanum. Next base: position 68,544 of record SKCR01035263.1, on the reverse strand, counting down.
ATTCTCATAAGCATGGAGGCAAAATTCTTCCAATTCGTTTAGTTGGTGGAGTTGTTTCTCTCATGCTGCTTGCAGATCAAAATTTAGCTTCTTCAGTGCCCAATACGCTTTATGTTCGAGCTCCACAGGCAAATGGCATGCTTTCCCAAACACCATTCGATATGGGGACATCCCAATGGGTATCTTGTAGGCTGTCCGGTAGGCCCATAATGCGTCATCCAGTTTTGTAGACCAGTCACTCCTTGTTGATCCAACGGTTCTCTCCAAAATTCTTTTGATTTCTCTATTTGAAACTTCAACCTGCCCACTTGACTGCGGATGGTAAGCAATGGCAACTTTGTGAGTAAATCCGTATTTGGATATGAGTGCATCGAAGTATCTGTTACAGAAGTGTGTGCCACCATCACTGATAATTGCCCGAGGTGTTCCAAAGCGAGTGAAAATATTCTTTTAAAAGAATTTTAACACCACTTTGGAGTCATTTGATGGCAGTGCTGTTGCTTCAACCCATTTGGAGACGTAGTCTACTACAACCAGAATGTACAGGTTTCCATATGATGGAACAAAGGGTCCCAAAAAATCAATCTCTCATACATCAAATATCTCCACTTCGAGAATGCTTTAAAGAGGTTCTTCATTTCTCCTCGAAATATTTCCCGTTCTCTGGCACATGTCACATTGAAGAACGAATAAGTGAGCATCTTTAAATAAAGTAGGCCAGAACAACCCTTGATTGTAAGACTTTGGCTGCAGTTTTATCTCCACTAAAGTGTCCACCGTATGGTGATGAATGACAATGTTGTAGGACACTATTGACCTCCTCATGTGGTACACAATGTCGTATTAACTGATCTGTACAACGTTTGAATAGGTACGACTCATCCCAGACATAGTGCTTGACTTCTTTGAAGAATTTCTTTCGTTGCTGATGTGTCCATTCCAACGGCCGTTTTCCCGATACTATGTAGTTTACATAGTCAGCATACCATGGGACTTCCTTTTGTTTGATGGAAAATAATTGTTCATCTGGAAAAGTTTTCTTTGATTGTCAGTTCATTGCCAGTTGTTTCTCCATTCTCTAGCCTCGATAAGTGATCTGCCACTTGATTTTTTGTCCCTTTTCGGTCTCGGATTTCCACGTCAAATTCTTGCAGTAGAAGTACCCAACAGATTAATCTGGGCTTGGCATCTTTCTTCTCGATCAGATATTTGATTGATGAATGATCTGTGTAGACCACCACTTTGGGACCTAGCAGATAGGAGCGAAATTTATCAAAAGCAAACACAACTGCGAGCAATTCCTTTTCAGTTGTTGTGTAGTTGAGTTGTGCTTCATTCAAAGTTTTGCTGGTGTAGTAAATAGTGTGAAAAATTTTCGCCTTACGTTGTCCCAGAACTACACCTACAGCAAAATCACTGGCATCGCACATCACTTCAAATGAGAGAGTCCATTCTGGTGCTACTATGATGGGTGTAGAAACCAGCTTCTGTTTCAAGATCTCAAAAGCATGGTGGCATTCTTTGGTGAAGTTGAAAGACACGTCTTTCTCCAGCAGATTGCATAGAGCTTTAGCAATTTGGAGAAGTATTTGATAAATCTCTTGTAAAATCCTGCATGCAAATCCCTTTGACGGATGATGGTGGAGGTAATTTTTCTATCGTCTATATCTTTGCTTTGTCTACCTCAATTCCTTTCTGTGAGATTTGACATCCCAGGACAATGCCTTCCTGCACCATGAAGTGGCATTTCTCCTAGTTGATTACCAAGTTGGTATCTTCACATCTTTGTAACACTTTTTTCCAGATTTTGCAAGAAGTGGTCGAACGAGTCTCCAAATACTGAGAAGTCATCCATGAAGACTTCCATGCTTTGTTCTATCATGTCTAAATAGATGGACATCATGCAATGTTGAAATGTGGCAGAAGCATTACAAAGTCCAAATGGCATCATGTGGAAAGCAAAAGTATCATACGGGCATGTAAAAGTGGTTTTCTCCTGATCTTCTGGGGTGATGGAAATCTGATTGTATCCTGAGTATCCGTCCAGAAAATAGTAGAATTTATGTCCCACTAATCTGTCAAGCATCTGGTCAATGAATGGTAGCGAGAAATGATATTTCCTTGTTGCTTTGTTCAGCTTCTTGTAGTCCATGCATACTCTCCATCTAGTCATTGTTCTTGTTGGAATAAGCTTGTTCTTTCCATTGGCGACTGCAATCATTCCTCGTTTCTTGGGTACATATTGCATAGGACTCATCCAAGTGCTGTCAGGGATGGGGTAAATGATGCCTGCGTCCATCCATTTGATGATTTCTTTCTTTACGACTTCTTTCATGATTGGATTCAGTCTCCGTTGATGCTCCACCGTGGCTTTGTACTAATCGTTCATCAGGATTTTATGCATGCAAAATGATGGACTGATGCCTCAAATGTCTTCTATAGTCCAGCCAATAGCTCTTTTGTGCTCTTGTAGCACTCTCAAGAACTTATCTTCATGCATCCATGTTAGCGATGAAGAAATAATCACAGGTAAATCAGAAGAGTTTTCCAAATATGCATACTTGAGATGACTCAGAAGTGGGTTTAGTTCCAGCTGCGGTGGTTCTTCAATCGAGGGCTTAATTCGCTCATTTTTCAGTAGTTCTAAGCTTTCCACCTGTGGTGTTTATCTGAAGCGAGAGGCTTCATCAAGATAGTTGATACATTCCAGAATCTCATCATCTACCTCTCTGTCAATCTTATTGGTGATGCATGCTTCAAGTTTGTCCGTGGAAAGTTGCGTTGCATCTGTGTTCTGGATGATACTATCTATTACATCAAGTCTAAAACATTCATCCTCCTTTTCGTCATTCGGGAATTTCATGGCTTTAAAAAATTGAATGTTACTTCTTGGTCATGTACCATCATGGTTAGTCACCTTTTTGTACATTAATAATTGTTCGACCTATAGCCAAGAATGGTCTGGCAATGATGATGGGTACATCTTTGTCTTCCTCTATGTTAAGGACAATGAAATCTGCTGGGAAAATGATTTTGTCGATTTTGACCAATAAATCTTCCACTACACCTCTCGAAAATGTGAACGATCTATCAGCAAGTTGCAGAGTGACTGAGGTGGGCTTTGCTTCTCCAATCTGTAGTTCCTGTAAATGGACAAAGGCATTAAGTTAATACTAGCACCTAAATCACACAATGCCTTACCGAAGTAATGTTCTCCTATGGTGCAAGGGATGGTGAAACTGCCAGGATCTTTCAACTTTGGGGAAGCTTCCTCTGAATGATGGCACTGCATTATTCTGTCAATGCTACAGTTTCGTAATCTCCCAATCTTCTCTTTCGTGACAGAATATCTTTCATGAATTTAACATAACTAGGCATTTGCTCCAACGCTTCTGCAAATGGAAGTTGATATGCAGCTTTTTGAATATCTCCAAGAATCGAGCAAACTGCTTGTCCAGTTTATGTTTCTGGAGACGCTGTTGAAAAGGTGGAGGTGGAGCAAATCTTTCTCGATCATTTTCTTTTACCTTTTTTTCCTCCATCCGTGGATCTACTTCGCTGCTTTCTTTTGGAATTTACTCAACAGATGCCTTGACTCCAACATCTTTGTAGATTTCAGTGCCACTTTTCAAAGTGATGGCTTGATATTACTCTTTCCCTCTATTCCTTGGATTTGGCTCTGTGTTGTTAGGAATGGTACCTTGCGGTCTGTAACTCTGAGCATTGGCCAGTTGTCCTAATTGATTTTTCAGTGCCTTTATAGAAGTAGATTGGCTTTGATTCAATGCTGCTTGGGCTTGAAACATAGCATCATATTTGGCTTCTTGCTTTTTCATCTGGGCAAGCACTTTTGCTATTCCTGGTTCTTTTTCATACTCCTGGCCTTTGTTCTGCTGATGGAATCCTGGTGGTGGATTGTTCATTTGCTATGTGGTGTTGTTCCATGCGAGATTATGATGATTCCTCCAACCTGGGTTGTAGGTATTGGAATATGAATTATTTCCCTGTCTGTTGAAATTACTGACATAGTTTACAGTCTCATCATTTGGTTGTAAGATTCTACCTCTGGTGCTCCTCCATATGGTGAACTTGTGGATCCAGCATTACCCTACATGCTAAGAGTTTCCAGATATTTACATATCTGATCCAGCTTGGCATTCATTGCTGTGTTGGCTCCTATTTTGTGGATTCCTGCTATTCGATGGATCATGCTTCTTTCTATTGGCCACAAGAAATTTTTGTTGGCCATTTCTTCAATTAAGTCCCAGGCCTGATCTTCTCATTTTGCCATTAATGCTCCTCCAGCAGCAGAATCTATTGTGGTTCTCATCAATCCATAAATTGTAGGAAACGCTTTCCTCGCGCAGCGGAAATGTCTTAGACACACGGATTAGACTTGAAAAAAATTTATGCCCTTCTCCTTTGAATGTCGAATGGAACCAGCAGTACCAATGAAGTTTTGCTACTATTTTAAGCAAAATTTCAGCCCCGAAACAGCCCCCGTACAGCCCCCGAACAGCACCATAAAACCAGACTATTTTAGCACCCGAAATGCGCCCAGCACACTCCCGAACAGCCCCTGAAATTGCGTGGATAGTGGCTGTGTTTTGGTTCTGATTTTTCACTTGAAAACAGCCCCAAAGCACCACTATATGTTCCCTAAAAATTCTGGATTAAAATGAAACCAAACCGGGCTCCGTTTCACCAAGTAAATAGGGCAATGAGCAATTTTTAGCCTCACTGCCGTGAACAAGAAAATAAGATGAAGATGAAGAAAAGTTCGATACCACAAAGTCTTTCGTGCTATATCTCATTACCAACGAATACTTATGTGGGCAAGACTCATAAAATAATCTCTAAACGATTTAGGGATTGATGAGCGGAAAATATATCAATATTTACCGCCCCTTTAACTTAATATTTTGTTTAGTTTCTCGGGTTTGATGAACGTTTTGATATGTTTTAGTTTATTTTACAGATAAAATAATATCGGGTCTCAATGAAATCATTTAGGACGAAATATGGGTCAAATAAGGGCAATTATTGGACTTGATATTTTAATTTTGGAGATTGGAAACTTGAAATGGCGTTTTAACGAAGTGCAGTTTTGGAAATTCCAGTTTTGCGCATCTGTCGTATTTTGGCATAACGTTTCACTCCGATATCGGATGGAGCTGATTCAAGTGCCAGATTAAATAAGACTCGAAGATATACAACTTTGAAAGACAAAATAATTTCGAATTATGAAGATTTCATGACCGAAATTGATAAACCATCCAGAAGTCTGTTGTATGAAATTATTAAAGTCATTTTCAAAGCAAAAAATAAATTAATAAATAAATAATAAAATTATCAAATCATCACCAAACATGATAAGAAATTAGTGGAGAAATTAATAATGGATTTGGTGGAGTAATTAGTGGAGAAATTAATAATGGATTTGGTGAAGAATTTGATGGATGATTTGATGGAGGCAAAATTTTGCCTATAAATACCAAGCCATTTCATTTGTAAAATTCATACTTTCTTCTTTGAAATTCCTAAAGAATAAATAAGAAGATTGTATCTTGTTTGTTTATTTACAGCTTTCAGTAATTAATTTCCGCTTTCGCACTTTCTTTTCTTTATTTTTCAGTTTTTACTTTCCGCAATTTACTTTTACGCACAATCTTTTCCTTTCTTTACTTTTGCAGTTTTTATTTTTCAAGCAATGAGGAGGTAATTCCCCTTTGTTGGGGTGAAAGGTAAAGCTTTTATTATTGCTATTTAGATTAATCTCCCTTAATTATAATATATAAACTATTTAAAACTTGACTTAATGAGGATACCGCTATATTGGCCGGTTGGTAATTAATTATAAATTGGTTTTAACCTGACTAAGTATGGATACCGCCTGGTTGGTCGGTTGGTAATTAATTATTAATTTGACTTAATCAGGATACCGCCTTTATGGCTGGTTGGTAATTATCACGTAAAGTTAATATATTATATTAATGGAGATATCTAAAATAGTAGTAATAAAAGTTGATCCTCTAACCCCAGCATTTTCTTTTATTATACTTTTACTTTATTTAATTTCAGTAATTTACTTTTCAGCAATTTACTCTTCAGCAATTTACTTTCAGTAATTTACTTTTATTTTTTTACTTTTTACTTTTTACTTTTACTTTTTACTTTTTACTTTTCAGCAATTTACTTTCAGTATTTTACTTTATGTCTTTTATTTTATTTAAATTTTTACTACCCATAAATATGTGTCGTAACTAAGCCAGTTATCTGGGGTTGTGATGAAATCCAATATCACCGGTTTATAAGGGGTTAGATTATAGCTTGGGTAATATAAATGTTTATTTATTGAGTCTTAATCTTAATGCTTTTTATTAACTGGCCATTAATAAAATTGATTAGGTAAACTTAAAATGAACTTGGAAAAGGGATTTTAGGTTAAAGACATTAGACTCAATATCCCACGATCTTCCTTGAGGATAGATAACCCTTTAATAGATTTCCTTACAGGATAGGAATATACCTGTCGGGCGGGGGTAGCCATAATTGGAACTTAAACTTAATGAATCCAGGTAATTTGGTTGACATATACATATGGTTAATTGGGTTATACTGGGTATTTGTAATCGACCATCGGAAAAGGCTTTTACATAATTTAGTGTTCCAGGTTAATAAATTAATATATTACCCAACTGTAAGATAACCACTTCATCTTTAATAGATATTGGAAGGATTCACAACCCTAGATAGTTTTTAATATTGAATTTTCTTAAACCTACTTTCAAGAAATTTTATTTACTTGTTTTTAATTTAGAATCGTCACATTTTCAAATCAATCAAACAATCTATTAGATACTTGTAAACATTTGACCTCATAAAAAATTAATAGCAAAGGTTTTAAGTCCTCATGGGATTGATACTTTTTATACTACTTGAACGATACGTGCGCTTGCGTTATACGCGTGTGTAAGCACCGGTCAGGGATTAAGTCATACAAACATCTTTTGTTCTTTTGATTATTTGTTTTTTTTTTTTCCTTTTATTATTGATTTCTCAACTTTTGAGAGAATTGGAGAAGAAGAAGAAAGGTGGCTAGGGTTAGAATGAGAGTTCTATCAAAAGAAAAACCACATTTTCCTTTTTATAGTTAGGGTTTAATTTTACAAAATAAAACAAAAACCTTCCCCTTTTTACCCTTTTAATAATCGGCCATGGCATAAGAAAATATGGATTTTTGTAACATCAATATTAACCTTCCATAATGGAAAGGATGTTACAAAATAAAAAGATTAATTCCTATTAAAAGAGATGTAACTTCCAAATAAAGTCCAAGGGTTCCAAAACCTAAAATTTGGAATTTACACAATTAACCTTTTATTTAATTATATCATATATAATTAAATGCCAAGTGTTTAATTATCAAATAATTACAAAAACTATATATTAACTTTTAATATAAAGTTTCAAGTGTGACAATTAACATTATTAAACATATTAATAATATTTATATATATGTGAGTGTATAATTGGACCATCCAATTATACTAAATCCGCTATAGTATATCGAGCTAGCACGGGACCAAATGGACCTACGGTTCCGAGCTCCAATAATTTGGAAATATTAATTAAGCTCTTAATTAAATATTTCGAATTATTAACTCCAGGTTATTCCACTAAAAACCCGAAGTTGCACTCTCGTTGCCGTAGATGATATATTAAGCCGAACCAAGTCAGTGTCCATCGATGTAGTCACTACATATAGATTAACCCTTCACGAGTATCTCGTAGTTTGAGCCGGGTCATAATGTCCGTTACACCCCTCTAAATATTTTTACCTTAAGTACAATTGATTCTCTAATGAACGATTTATTCATAACTATTATGAATTTTAATCTTTCTATTTGTAATAGAAAGACTTGAGCACTCTAACCGTTCAAGTACCGAATCAACCCTTAAGAAAGATACTCCTCTACTTCTCGCAAGAAGAAGTGAACTTCATATCTATGTAAAACGTTCCCAGCTACAAAACAGACCATGCCCCCAAGGTACGTAGCTATTGGTCCGGACTGCTACATCAACCTCACCTTAGTAAATCAAAGGACATAACCTGCCATACAGGAGTTCGTAATACACTCAGGATTAAGATCAATCCATAAATGACCATCTAGTAGATCGAAATGACTTTCTTTGTTTAACGGATATTAAAAGAATGTCATTTCCATCTGGGTCCAGTCCTATATGATCACATTATACAAGGTGCTTTCATTCTCATGTCTCTACATGGACGATCCCGGATCAAGGTCGCCATACAAATATAGAAAGGACCGCAACTATAGATAAACAACAAACAAAGTACCCACTTTGTTTGCTCTCTATGGACTATTTGAGATTACTAACTTTAGACTTAAATCCTCTTGTGTATGACACTCATACACTAAGTCTGAAGGTACATAAGTAATCTAGGGTATTCAAGATAATTTATAATATGCGAAAATTAAACAAACACTTTGATAAATGAATAATGCGTCACTTTATTTCAAAACACATAAAGCCGTTTACATCATATGTAGCTCTAGGGCATACATCCCAACAATCTCCCACTTGCACTAGAGAAAATGGGACATGTCACATAATCATAGACCATCTAGGTGACCTTCAAACACTTTTGCCGATAAGGTCTTTGTAAACGGATCAGCCAGGTTCTCTGCAGATGCAATCTTTGTGACGCTAACGTCTCCTCTCTGCACTATCTCCCTGATGAGATGATATTTCCTCTCTATATGCTTTCCCCTCTTGTGGCTTCTTGGTTCTTTGGAGTTTGCCACTACACCATTATTATCGTAATAAAGTGTGAGTGGTCTATCCATATCTGGAACAACTTCCAGATCTACAAAGAATTTACGGAGCCAGACTGCTTCTTTAGCTGCTTACAAGCTGCTACATATTCAACCTTCATGGTGGAGTCAACAATGCAAGATTGCTTTACACTCCGCTATACTATAGCCCCACCACCTAGGGTAAACACTGATCTAGATGTTGATTTCCTAGAATCGACATCTGTCTAAAAATCAGAGTATGTATATCCCCTTAGGATCATATCCTCACCGGTATACACAAGCATATAATCTCTCGTTCTCTTAAGATACTTGAGAATGTGTTTCACAACCACCCAGTGATCCAATCTTGGGTTCGACTGAAACCTAATGACTACTCCCACTGCAAAACAAATGTTCGGTGTAATGTCTCTACTGTGGTTGGACTCATGTCATTCCCTCCTTGTTGAAAAGGATTCGACCTTGAATCTGAACCTGCATTAAAAATAAAATAAGTCAGAAACGTTAAACATTATAGGAATGCCAAACTCACCAGGAAGATCAAGCTTGTAAGTATTGTTGTTGATCCGCTCCAAGACTTGAAATGGACCATCTCCTCTTGGTTGCAACTTGGATCTTTTCCTCTTGCATATAAAGCCACACCCAATTACCAGGGTCAAACACAATGCTTTGGAAACATATTATTCTCACCAACTCTGCCTTTCCCTTATCATTCATACTCCCAAGCTTAATAACAATCAAAGATAATAAATCCATAGGAGTTAAAGAATTAGAATCATAATCAATCTCATAAGGCAAGTAAAAACTAGAAGGATGAATGCATCTATTATATGCAAACTCTGGCCCCGCTATTGTGTCTGTGATCTTCTTAGCTCTTTGGCGTGTGATTGGGCCTGTTGGCAATTGCAAAGGCTCTAATGTTCCTTGGGTGACTGCATTCATGTCAAATGTTGTCCCTTGGATCATGTCATTCTCCCTCTCTTGAAATAGATTCGTCCTCGAATCCGAACCCGGATCATAGATAGTTATGACAAAATCAATTGGACGATGATATTGAAATATAAAAGAATCATACTTGACCACTTGTACCTGCGATGAAAAAACATAAATAATAGAGAAAATGTTATGGAAAATCTTCATTACCACATCTACTTTCTTTTCACCAGCTCGAATAGCTTCATCATCACTTATGGCCACTATTTCAACCATACTTGCAAAGACCTCCTCACACACCTGCTCAGCTTCACTATGTTTTTCAACCTCAAAGCACACTACCTCACAAGTGTTTACTCCCTCAATGCTCACGGTCTCACAAGCATTTTCACTCACCATGTCACTTATAACACAATTCACAACATTCAAGGCCTCACAAGTGTTTTCATTCGCTATGCACTCAACATCACAAATGTTTCTCACTTCATTACACACAACTTCAATAGCTTTTGGTTGTTGATTACTCTCTTCATTCACTGTATATTTAGTTACCTTCCAAGTCTTTTTCCATTTCTCATAAGATCTTCTATAATCACTTATAATATCTTGGATATCACTTTTAAATGGTTAAACTTGGACTTGCCATCTCAACACTAAACAAACAGATTAGAAATAATAAAAGCAAAACAAATATGTAAATCCTCACAATCTCACGTGTTTACACTCGAATGATATCACTCCACTCGTGTTTGCACTCTATTGGCTTTTACCCGATACTGTGCTCACAATCACTGCCTTTTACCACTATTGAGTTCTTCCTCAATTCAATTACAAATCAACTCAATTCCCAGAATGGTCAACTAAGATGTAGTCCACAAGCTAGCAGAAACACAATGTATTTATAGAGCAGGTGGAATAAAGCAAATAAGATAAGTAATCACGGAGACTCAATCGAAAGAAACCTATAGCTAGAGTGCTCAGAATAAGAAAGAATGACGAGTTAGCTAAATGCAATAAATAAGCAATCAACGTGTCACTGAAGCAATCTTGTGGTCACTCGCTATAGTGTTTCATCTTTCTTTTCTTCTCACACACACTCACAAGTGTTTACACTCCAATGAAACACAATGAAGCACAAAGGATTTCAATTCGGCTATAACACAAATATAGTCTTTCAAGCTCAAACCAATACAAACCAAATCAAATATCAATGTAACTCATGTAAAGCAATCCAATCAACTTGCAAATGGTCTAATCAAGCTAAGCACAATGCGATCAATTCTCTTTCTTTCTTTTTTTCTCTTTTTTTTTCAAAAACAAGTAGGTGACTCAACTGCTTACGTAAGTAGCTTACAAGTAGGTTAAGTAAGCATGTCAATTCGGCAATGGTAAGTTACAAACCAACTAAACACTTTTTCCAACTAACTTGGTGATGCAGCAGCTTGCCTCTTCAAGCACCTCTCAAATGCAATGATGGTGACATGAGTCCAACCACACCAGAGACATTACAGGATGCAGCTAACAACATGGAAGAACCCATGCAGTAGCCAACGGGGCCAATCACACGCCAAAGAGCAAAGAAGATCAGAGAGGCCTTTGCGGGACTAGCTCAGAGCTATGTGACCAGTTGCAACAACCAAGTCAAGTGCACACCAGAGACACATATGGACATAACCAGAGAGGTCCCCAAGCTATTTCATTTGACCCAGATCAGCTCAGACTGAAGCATAGCAGAGCAGCTTCAGCACCAGCACCCTTTTGACCCGATTTCACCCATTTTGGGACTATGTTGAATTCGGCCAAATGGGGGCATTTTTGTCATTTGTGCTCGACATTTTGACTTTATTTATGATGTAATTAGCATGTTTGACTATGCCATTAGGCTTAATTATACTTAGATCTCTACTTAGCCGGAAGCATCAATTTACTATAGCATGTAAGCACCTTAATTAGCTTAAGTGAGATTAGCTTCTAATCTTTGTTTTAAGTTTATTTAGGTGCAAAGGGACCTTAATGGTCGTGGTTGAGGTGCTTGACTTAGGGCTTTTGGTAATTTTAGCTCTAGGGTCATTTTAGTCTTTTTACTCTCTTGTAACCCTTATTATATGACTCTTCTTTGTATTTTGGAGACAACCAACGTAATATACAGAATTTTGAAAGAGAGAAAAGCTTGAGCTTCCATGGCTATGGCCAAAACCTTGTTGAGGGAGGGATTCCCCTTTTCAAGTTCAAATTGACTTATCTAAGTGGCAACTTAGTGGCGTCTCCATTGCTAGCAAAATACAATCTGATTTCATGCTTGTGGTTATCATGGACGTGAGTTTCATGGTGGTTAGGGGCTGATCTTGGTTGGGTTTTGTTCCTACAAAATCAGTATTCAAAGTTCTTGGGGTTTTGAGAAAGATGCTTGGGGGTTGCTTGGTTTCCAACCCAAGTGAGTTCTTGTCATTTGGTATCAGAGCTTAGGGTTCTGAGGTCTGATTTCCTATCATTTGTGTTGTTTAATCTTGTATTCATCTTTGTTCTTTGTTGATTTAATTTCGGCATCAAGGTTTTACTTCCACCTTGATTCGGCCATTGTTGGATCTTGTTGTTTCTTGCTGATTCTTGTTGATTTGTGATCAAAATATCATGAATAACATCTGCCTTGAGGGTTTTTTGATTGATCATGAGTATTTCTTTGAGTTAAGCTTTGGCTACTTAGGTCAAAATTGGGGCTTTTGTGTTCTTTGCTTGAATCAAGTGTTTAGTTGTTAATTGTAAGTTACTAGGACGTGTTTAACATTGTTATTAAGTTATTAGTTTCAAAATCAAAAAAAAAAATGCATCAGGTCAGATTCGGCCAAGGAAGAACATCACCACCCTTGCTTTTTTCTTGCCATATGCATGTCACTTACCTTGTTTTCAATAGGTATTGCTCATATCTACTTTGAGAAAATCAGATTGCACTTCATTACTCCTAACATTTGCTTGAACTAGTTTGTTTGCAATCTTTGTGAAGTTGTTGCAATCTTGTGAATTGTGAGGAAAACAAGTGTGTTTGAGTGTTGGTGAGGCATTTGAGTAAATGAGTGTTGAAACAAAATGAAATGATTATGGATTGATGAGGTCGTGAGACTCTTGAAGTTTACTTATGCTTGTGTGTTAACTTTGTGAGACAAGTCTGGTTGCTTTGTTACACATATTACCGTGACTAAGATGCTTGATGTGCTTATGTTGAAGCATGAATTAACAAGTGTGCTTGCTGATTTGCGTGAGCTATCATTAGCTTGACATTGGATTTGTGTTGAAATCATTAGCATGACATTGAAAATGGAAGCACTCATGAGCTTGACATGGAAACTTGAGTAGCCATCATTGCATTTGAGAGGTGCTTGAAGGGCAAGCTGCTGCATCACCAAGTTAATTGGAAAAATTGTTTAGTGGTTGTAACTTACCATTGCCGAATTGACATACTTACTTGACCTACTTGTAAGCTACTTACGTAAGCAGCTGAGTCACCTACTTGTTTTGAAAAAAAAAAAAGAGAAAAAAGAAAAGAAAAAATAGAATTGGTCGCATTGTGCTTAGCTTGATTAGACCATTTGCAAGTTGATTGGATTGCTTTACATGAGTTACATTGATATTGATTTGGTTTGTATTGGTTTGAGAGCTTGAAAGACTATATTTGTGTTATAGCCGAATTGAAATCCTTTGTGCTTCATTGTGTTTCATTGGAGTGTAAACACTTGTGAGTGTGTGTGAGAAGAAAAGAAAGGTGAGCTCAAACACTATAGCGAGTGACCATAAGATTGCTTCAGTGACACGTTGATTGCTTGCTTGATATTTATTGCATTTAGCTAACTCGTCATTCTTTTTATTCTGAGCACTCTAGCTATAAGTTTCTTTCGATTGAGTCTCGTGATTACTTGTCTTATTTGCTTTATTCCACCTGCTCTATATATACATTGTGTTTCTGCTAGCTTATGGACTACATCTTAGTTGACCATTCTGGGAATTGAGTTGATTTGTAATTGAATTGAGGAAGAACTCAATAGTGTTAAAAGGCAGTGATGTGTGAGCACAATATCGGGTAAAAGCCAAATAGTGCAAACACGAGTGGATTGAGATATAATTGAGTGTAAACACGTGAGATTGTGAGCTTGAGAGGATTTTACATATCGTATTACTTTCTTGTTATTACTGATTTGTGTTGAGCTTTGAAATGGCAGGTGTTAGTTTAACCATCGATGAGAAGCTTGCAGCTATGGATAGAAAGTTTACAGATATGATGGAGAATATGAATGCTGCATTGGAAAGATTGTCCAGAGTGTAGAGAGTATTTAGTCGGGCAGTGTTCCCAGAGCACACCACCTCAAAGTACCACCACCTCATAATGTACCACCACCTCATAATGTACCACCACCTCATAAGTACTCTCATAATGTACTACCACCTCATAATGTACCACCACCTCATAATGTGCCACCACGTCGAGTACCACCGCAACATATACCATCGGATGAAGAAGAAGCCGAGAATGACTTTGATGATTTTGATGATCTTGATGATGTTGAGGAGAGGTTTCAGCCTAGACAAGATTGGAGGCATGGTAGGGGGTTGGTAGGAGGGTGTGATAGGAGGTTTGATGGGAGACATAATAGGAGGGATAGACGATTTGATGATAGAGGTGCATTTGATGATAGGCGAGGGGATTATGATCGAAGGGGTTATGGTAGACGAGGGGACTTAGATGGAGATCTAGGTAGCATTAAAATCAAGATACCAACCTTTCAGGGGAAGAATGATCTCGAGGCTTATTTGGAATGGGAGAAGAAGATTGAGCTGATATTCAATTGCCATCACTACTCAGATGTGAAGAAAATCAATCTGGCAGCTATTGAGTTTACTGATTATGCCATGATATGGTGGGATCAGCTTGTTGCTACTCGGAGAAGAAACTATGAGAGACCAGTTCAGACTTGGGAAGAACTCAAAGGTCTTATGAGGAAGAGGTTCATTCCGAGCCATTACTACCGTGAGTTGTATCAGAAGCTACAACATCTGTATCAGGGTACCAAGAGTGTTGAGGATTACTACACAGAGATGGAAGTTGCCATGATCAGAGCGAATGTAGTTGAGGATGCAGAGGCTACTATGGCACAGTTTCTTGGAGGCTTAAATAGGGAGATTCCAACATGGTGGAGTTACATCATTATGTTGATTTGGAGGACATGCTTCACATGGCTATCAAGGTAGAGAGGCAACTCAAGAAGAAGGCCACATCCAGATTGGTACTCAGACTACTTCTACTTGGAAGGGGAAATGGGTTCCGAATGAGAAGCGAGATGGAGGCTTTACAAGCCTAGAGGTGATTTCAGTGGAGGTTTTAACAAGCCTAGAGCCGAACCTAGTGGTAAGGGTAAAGAGGCTGCAGAATCGAGTAAACCTAGACCTAAACCTGAGGGTACAGCTACGAGAACTAAGGATGTCAAGTGTTTCAAGTGTTTGGGCATGGGACACTATGCTTCACAATGTCCCAATAGGCACACCTTAGTGATGACAAGAGCGGAGATGTGTACTCTACAGATGATGAGGTTGAGGATGAGATGCCGGAGTTAGAAGATGCTAGTGACCACGAGGGAGCTGCATACCCTTTAGATAACTTATCCCTAGTGTTAAGCGTGCTTTGACAGCACAAGTTGTTGAGGATGAGAGTGATCAGCAGAGGGAGAACATATTCCACACCAGATGCCGTGTGAATGGTAAGGGTTTGTAGTATGATTATAGATGGAGGCAGTTGTACCAATGTGGCTAGCACGGCTTTGATTGAGAGATTGGGGTTGAGTTGCTTGAAGCACCCCAAGCCTTACAAGTTGCAGGGTTAAATGATTGTGGTGAAGTGAAGGTAACGAAGCAGGTATTATTGAGCTTTACCATTGGCCCTTACACAGATGATGTTCTATGTGATGTGATTCTGATGCATGCGGGTCATATACTTTGGGGAGGCCGTGGCAGTTTGATAAAAAGGTGATTCATGATGGGTTCAAGAATAAGTATTCATTTCAACATAAAGGGAAACCCATTACACTATACCCACTTACACCAAAGCAAGTCCATGAAGATCAGGTTAAGTTGCAACTTGAGAGGGATAAAGAGAGGGCGAGTGCAAACACTAACTTAACTTAGGTGTGCCGGGTTTGGAGATGAAGGGATTGAGAGTGAAGCGGAGGAGAGCTTTCAAGACTAGCAGCCTGATGCTATTTTAGTTTACAAGGAGCCCATGTTTATTTTCTAACACTGATCTTTTGCTTCCTATGTCTATTTATCTCTTTTGCAGGACTACAACGATGTACTGACTGAGGACATTCCTTGTGGGCTTCCACCCATTAGAGGCATTGAGCACCAGATAGACTTCGTACCTGGAGCAGTCATTCCCAACAGGCCATCCTATAGAAGCAATCCTGAGGAGACAAAGGAACTTCAACGGCAAGTGCGGGATTTGATGGACAAGGGTATGTAAGGGAAAGCATGAGTCCTTGTGCAGTACCAGTGCTTCTAGTTCCTAAGAAAGATGGGACATGGCGGAGGATGTGTGTTGATTGTCGAGCCATCAATAATATAACGGTAAAGTATCGCCATCCTATTCCTAGGCTAGATGACATGTTAGATGAATTGCATGGTTCCAAGATATTTGTAGTAAGATGATTTGAAAAGTGGATACCATCAAATTCGCATGAGAGAGGGAGATGAGTGGAAAACCGCATTTAAGACCAAATATGGATTATATGAATGGTTAGTTATGCCATTTGGTCTTACAAATGCACCTAGCACATTTATGAGATTAATGAATCATGTTATGCGTGCATTTATAGGTAAGTTGTTGTGGTATACTTTGATGACATCTTAGTTTACAGTACATCGATTGAGGAGCATGAATTACATTTGAGACATGTACTTGATGTTTTACGAAAAGAACAACTGTATGCTAACTCTGACAAATGCACATTTTGCATGGATAGAATTGTTTTTCTTGGATTTGTTGTGAGTGCAGATGGCATCGAGGTAGATGTGGAGAAGGTGAAGGCAATTCAGGAATGGCCTACACCAACTACAGTGACAGAAGTCCGAAGCTTTCATGGATTAGCGAGCTTCTATAGGAGATTTGTCAAGGACTTCAGTAGCATTCGGGCCATTGACGAGGTAGTAAAGAAGACAGTTGGTTTTCAATGGGGCGAGGCGCAAGAGAGAGCATTCCAGGATCTTAAAGCGAAGTTATGCAGTGCACCCATTTTGGCACTACCCAACTTCGAAAGACATTTGAAATTGAGTGCGACGCATCAGGGTTAGGTATTGGAGCAGTTCTTATGCAAGAAAAGCGGCCAATAGCCTATTTTAGTGAGAAGCTGAATGGAGCAGCTTTGAGGTACCCACGTACGACAAAGAGTTATATGCGCTTGTGAGAGCACTTCAGACGTGGCAGCACTACTTGTGGCCTAAAGAGTTCGTGATCCACACCGACCATGAATCATTAAAACACTTGAAGGGTCAAGTGAACGCAAAAATGGATGGAATTCGTTGAGTCATTTCCATATATTATACGCTACAAGCAAGGTAAAGAAAACATCGTGGCTGATGCATTATCTCGCAGGTATGTTTTACTTACTTCAATGCATGCACGGATGTTGGGATTTGATTTGATTAAGGAACTATATGAGTGTGATTCTGATTTTGGTGAGATTATTGTTGCTTGTGCAAAGTCATCTTTTGGAAAGTTTTACATTCATGACGGTTTCTTATTTAAAGCGAACAGGTTGTGTGTTCCTGCTTGTAGTATGCGTGAGTTGCTTGTGTGAAAGAAGCGCATGGGGGAGGTTTGATGGGGCATTTTGGGATTACTAAGACTTTAGCTATTTTACATGAGCACTTTTATTGGCCTAAAATGAAACGTGATGTTGAGCGTATTTGTGATCAGTGTCTAACATGTAAGCATGCTAAATCTAAATTAATGCCACATGGTTGTATACTCCTTTGCCGTACCTAGCGAACCTTGGGTTGATATATCGATGGATTTTGTGTTAGGTTTGCCAAGGACAAAGAGGGGTAGAGATTCAATCTTTGTTGTAGTTGATAAGTTTAGTAAAATGGCTCATTTCGTTGCATGTCATAAAACGGATGATGCTACAAACATTGCAGATTTATTTTTCAGAGACATAGTGCGACTCCATGGTATACCTAGGAGTATTGTATCTGATAGAGATGTTAAGTTCCTTAGCCATTTTTGGAAGGTGTTGTGGGCTAAACTAGGCACCAAACTATTGTATTCTACCACATGTCACCCACAGACTGATGGACAAACAGAGGTAGTTAATAGGACTTTATCTCAATTATTGCGCACTATAGTTGGTAAGAATTTCAAGAGTTGGGAAGATTGTTTGCCATTTATTGAGTTTGCATATAATCGTAGCATTCATTCTTCTACATCATTTTCACCTTTTGAGATTGTTTATGGTTTTCAGCCACTAACTCCATTGGATTTGTTACCATTACCTATTGATGAGCATACAGGGTTAGATGGCAAAAGGAAGGCTGATTTGGTGAAGCATATCCATGAGAAGGTAAAAGAGCACATTCAACGAAAGAACGAGCAATACCTTCTCATGCAAATAAGGGAAGAAAGCGTGTAGTCTTTCAACCTGGTGATTGGGTTTGGGTACACATGCGTAAAGAGAGATTTCCCGAACAGCGTAAATCCAAGCTACAATCGAGAGGAGATGGACCTTTTCAAGTCTTGGAAAGGATCAATGAAAATGCATATAAGCTGGATTTGCAAGGTAAGTACAACGTCTCTGCTACTTTTAATGTTTCTGACTTAACTCATTTTGATGCAGGTTCAGATTCGAGGTCGAATCCTTTTCAACAAGGAGGGAATGACATGAGTCCAACCACACTAGAGACATTACAGGATGCAGCTAACAACTTGGAAGAACCCATGCAGTTGCCAACAGGGCCAATCACGCCAAAGGGCAAAGAAGATCAGAGAGGCCTTTGCGGGACTAGCTCAGAGCTATGTGACCAGTTGCAACAACCAAGTCAAGTGCACACCAGAGACACATATGGACATAACCAGAGAGGTCCCCAAGCTATTTCATTTGACCCAGATCAGCTCAGACTGAAGCATAGCAGAGCAGCTTCAGCACCAGCACCCTTTTGACCCGATTTCACCCATTTTGGGACTATGTTGAATTCGGCCAAATGGGGGCATTTTTGTCATTTGTGCTCGACATTTTGACTTTATTTATGATGTAATTAGCATGGTTGACTATGCCATTAGGCTTAATTATGCTTAGCTTAGATCTCTTAGCCGAAAGCACGTCAATTTACTATAGCATGTAAGCACCTTAATTAGCTTAAGTGAGATTAGCTTCTAATCTTTGCTTTAAGTTTATTTAGGTGCAAAAGGACCTTAATGGTCGTGGTTGAGGTGCTTGACTTAGGGCTTTTGGTAATTTTAGCTCTAGGGTCATTTTAGTCTTTTTACTCTCTTGTAACCCTTATTATATGACTCTTCTTTGTATTTTGGAGACAACCAACGTAATATACAGAATTTTGAAAGAGAGAAAAGCTTGAGCTTTCCATGGCTATGGCCAAAACCTTGTTGAGGGAGGGATTCCCATTTTCAAGTTCAAATTGACTTATCTAAGCTTGGCAACTTAGTGGCGTCTCCATTGCTAGCAAAATACAATCTGATTTCATGCTTGTGGTTATCATGGACGTGAGTTTCATGGTGGTTAGGGGCTGATCTTGGTTGGGTTTTGTTCCTACAAAATCAGTATTCAAAGTTCTTGGGGTTTTGAGAAAGATGCTTGGGGTTTGCTTGGTTTCCAACCCAAGTGAGTTCTTGTCAGATGGCTACTCAAATTTCCATGTCAAGCTCATGAGTGCTTCATTTTCAATGTCATGCTAATGATGGCTCAAGCAAATCAGCAAGCACACTTGTTTTGGGTGAGTGCTCTTCTAATGGGTTGGATTCGGCTCTGGTTTCTCCTCAGTTGCCTGTGGTTTCTTCTGAGACAGTTTCTGTGGAGGCAGTTGGAATTATGGAAGGTGAGTGTTCCCTTGCTTCTTCACATCTTGCTGAGGGTCTCCCTAAGTCTGATTTAGCTGAGTCCTCGCCCTCTGTAGCTTTTGATTCGCCTACCCCCATGGTTAACAATTTGGCTAATAAGGCCATTGACTCTCTGGATTTCAAGAAATTGGCTTATGGTAATAAATCGAGAAAGGTTCTGGTGGTAAGAGGAGTCAGAAACGGCAGTCCCCTAGGGGGGGTCGTCGGCGCTGATTTGTTTGGTTTGGACCTACTCTTCTCTGTTTTAATGATTTTTGGTTGTTGGAATATTCGGGGTCTCAATGACCCATTAAAACATGCTGAAGTCAGGAGGTTTCTTTGTGATGAGAAGCTCTCGTTGTGTGGTGTAGTTGAAACCAAGGTTAAAGAGCTTAATTTTGTGAATGTCTCTCGTGCGATTAATCCTTCATGGAAGTTTTTTTGCCATCCTGATGTTAGCCCGTTTGGTCGTATCTGGGTTTGTTGGAACCCTAGTGACATTGATGTTAGCATTATTCATTCTTCAGCTCAAGTTATTCATTGCAGGTGTGTCTCATATTTCTGGGATGTGGAATTGTGTAGTTTCGGTGGTTTATGGTGAGTGTGACTACGAGAAGCGTCGGGAACTTTGGGCTGACCTGATTTCTAGTGGTAGTGTTTTGATGATTCTCCGTGGCTTGTTTTGGGAGACTTCAATGCCATCCGTTCTCCGACTGAGCATTGTGGTGGGTCTGTGGCTTGGCCGGCTTGGAAAGATGATTTGGGCTGCTGTTTGGGTCAGGCTGGTTCGGATGATCTTCAGTTCTCTGGTTGTCAGTTTACTTGGTTTAATAAGCAGATTCAGTCTCCTATTTGGCGTAAGCTGGACCGTGCTCTTATTAATTCTTCTTGGGAGTGTTTCTTCCCGGGTTCTTCTGCCCGCTTTCTCCCCCCGGGATTTCTGATCATTCTCCTATGGTAGTTAAGCTTGCAGAGCTCCCTAAGAGGAAAATCCCTTTTAAATTCTTTGAGTTTTGGGCTGATCATCCTGATTTTCTCTCTGTTGTGGCTATAGCGTGGGATATTGATGTTCTTGGTACTCCTATGTTCCGTTTATGTTGTAAGCTGAAGAGTGTTAAGTTGGCCTGAAGAAGTTTAATGTTGAGCATTTCTCTAAGATTCCGTGTCGAGTCTTGGAGATTAGGAAGGAGTTGGACAGAGTTGTAATGTGCTTTACAGGACTACCCTTGTGACCCTGCTCTGCTAGCTGAAGAAGCTACTCTTTCGTTACGGTATGGAGACTTGAGTCGGGCTGAGGAAGGCTTCAATAGACAGAAATCTCGGGTTCAGTGGCTTAACCTTGGGGATCAGAATACTAAATTCTTCTTTACTGATGCTATGAAGAGTTTTCACGGTCGCAGCAAGATTACTTCTATCACTAAGAAGGATGGGACCCGTGTGGAGGAAGATGTTTTGGTTAGAGATGAGTTTGTTTCCGTTTTTGAGACTCTTTTAGGTCCCCAGCAAGGTCAGCAAGATTTTGATAGAGGGGCCATTCAATCTGCCATTTCTAGACATGTGACTGTCGAGCAGAGTGAGACTCTTTCCCGGGAGGTTTCATACGAGGAGATTAAGGCTGTCCTTTTCGCGCTGAAGGACAATAAAGCTCCAGGCCCAGATGGGTTTACTTCGGGTTTCTTTAAGAAGTCTTGGAATATTGTGGGAATGATGTTCTTTGTGCTATTCACTCTTTCTTTTCCTCTGGGCGCCTCTTGAAGCAGGTTAATGCTACTTCTATTGCTCTGATTCCTAAGATTCCTAACCCTTCCCAGGTTAAGGATTATAGGCCTATTTCTTGTTGCAATACTATTTACAAGTGTATTGCTAAGCTTATTGCGAATAGGATCAAGGTTATCCTCCCTTCGGTGATCAGTCATAATCAATCTGCTTTTGTTGCGGGACGGCGTATCAGTGACAATATTCTTTTATGTCAGGAATTGGTTCGGAATTATCACCGGACTGGTAGTTCCCCGAGATGTGCTCTTAAGATTGATTTGATGAAAGCTTATGACTCTGAGTTGGGATTTCTTGGTTGAGGTGTTGCAGACTTTTGGTATTCCTGAGAGGATGGTGGGTTGGATTCAGGAATGTATGACTACTACCAGATTTTCTTTGTCTATTAATGGAGAGTTGCATGGTTTTTTCTCTAGGGGTCGTGGGTTGCGACAAGGTGATCCTATGTCTCCTTATCTCTTTGTTTTGGCTATGGAAGTTCTGTCAGGTCTTCTTCGTAATATGGCTCTTAAGCCGGGTTTCAAGTTCCACTGGCGGTGTTCTAAGGACCGTCTTACTCATCTCTGTTTTGCGGATGACCTTATGATTTTTTGTAAAGCAGATGCATCCTCGGTTTCCTTGATCAAGGATTGTCTTGGGCAGTTCAGTGGTTTATCAGGTTTGATCCCGAATCCAGCTAAAAGTCATTTCTTCTCTTCTGGTATCTCTTCTACCATTCAGGGCCAGCTGCGTTATGTTTTGGGGTTCCAAGTTGGGGTTCTTCCAGTGAGGTACTTAGGAGTCCCTTTGATATCTACTAAACTTCGGGCCTCAGATTGTGCTTCTCTTGTGGATCATATTGTTATGCGTGCTAAGAGTTGGAGTAGTAAGTTTCTCTCTTTTGCGGGACGGCTTCAGCTTATTAAGTCGGTTTTGTTCTCCATTCAAGTTTATTGGTCATCCTTATTTATTCTTCCTAAGTCTATTATTAGGAAGGTGGAGACGATTTTGCGTTCTTTCCTTTGGAAGGGTAGTGCGCTTACCTCGAATGGGGCGAGAGTCGCTTGGAATAGAGTTTGTTTACCTTTACAGGAAGGGGGGCTGGGGATTAAAAGTTTGGATACTTGGAATAGAGCGGCTATTGTTAAGCACATTTGGTTTCTTTGTTCTGGCCAGGTTTCTTCTTGGTCGAATTGGGTCCACTCTTATTTGTTGAGGGGGAGAAGTTTTTGGGAGGTCCCATGTCCTACTGATTGCTCTTGGAGTTGGCGTAAGATCTTGGAGCTTCGTTCTTGGTCCCGGCGGCGGATGAGAGTTAGGATTGGGAATGGTGAGAAAACTTTATTGTGGTTTGATTATTGGCATCCTCTGGGCCCGATTGTGGACACGTTGGGTGAGAGAGTGATTTATGACTCTGGCTTGGATAGGATGGCCACAGTTGCTTCCATTATCTCTGATTCTTCTTGGCGTTGGCCCCCATCTAGGTCTGCTGCTCTTGTTGACTTGGCTCAGTCCCAGCTTCCGTCTCCTTCTAGTTTGAGGGAGGATGTGCTGGTTTGGGAGGGAGGATACAGAGAGAGGGGAGATTTTCTGTGGGTAGTCCTGAATGGAATGCCATGCGTACTAAGGGAAACGTGATGCATGGTCTCGAGTTGTTTGGTTCCGGAAGGCTATTCCCCGCCACTCCTTCTTACTTTGGATGTCTATTCAGGGAGGCCTTTTGTACCCATGATAGTTTGATGAGGTTTGGTATTTCTACTTGCTCGCGCTGTATTCTCTGTGGTTGTTCTAGTGAGGACACTGATCATCTTTTCTTCCAGTGCACCTTCTCTTCGAAGGTCTGGTCGTCTGTGCTGGCTATGTGTAGGTTAGATTGGACTCGCCGGGATTGGCGTCAAACTGTTGAGTGGTTATGTCAGTTCACCGATGCCTCTCTATGTCACCTTCTGGTTCGTCTGTCCTTTGCAGCGATAGTATACCATATTTGGAGGGAGAGGAATGCTCGCACTCATGATATGCCTTTTCGGCCTGTTTCTACTCTTTTTATGATATTGTTTTTGATGTTCGGAACCGTGCTAGCCTTTTACGTAAGGTGAAACCATCTTATGACAATAAATGGCTTCACCTTTCTTGGCACTTGCCCGTTGACATCTTCTGATTGTTCTTTTGCTTGTTGCCTTTCGGCTTTTCTTCTAGGAGGGCTTGTCCTCTCTAGTTGCCTGGGATTTGCCCCTTTGCTCTTGGTATAGTTTTCTTTTGGTTATAATACTCACTTTATCCAAAAAAAAAAAAAAGTCACAGCCTCATCAATCCATAAGCATTTCATTTTGTTTCAACCACTCATTCATTCAAATGCCTCACCACAACACTAAAAAACACTTGTTTTCCTCACACTTCACAAGATTGCAACAACTTCACAAAGATTGCAAACAAGCTAGTTCACGCAAATGCTAGGAGTAATGAAGTGCAATCTGATTTTCTCAAAGTAGATTTGAATACCTATTGAAAACAAGCTAAGTGACATGCATATGGCAAGAACAAAGCAAGGGTGGTGATGGTTCTTCCTTGGCCGAATCTGACATGATGCATTTTTTTTAAACTAATAAATTAATAACAATGTTAAACACGTCCTAGTAACATAGAATTAACAACTAAACACTTGATTCAAGCAAAGAAAATAAAAGCCCAAATTTTGACCTAAGTAGCCAAAGCTTAACTCAAAGATACACTCAAAATTAGCACAAAGTACTAAAAGGACAGATTGTTATTCATGCAACAAGGATCACAAATCTACAAGAAACAACAAAGATCCAACAATGGCCGAATCAAGGTGGAAGTAAAACCTTGATGCCGAAATTAAATCAACAAAGAACAAAGATGAATACAAGATTAAACAACACAAAGGATAGGAAATCAGACCTTAGAACCCTAAGCTCATGATACCAAATGGCAAGAAACTCACTTGGGTTGGAAACCAAGCAAACCCCCCAAGCATCTTTCTCAAAACCCCAAGAACTTTGAATACTGATTTTGTAGGAACAAAACCCAACCAAGATCAGGCCATAACCACCATGAAACTCACGTCCATGATAACCACAAGCATGAAATCAGATTGTATTTTGCTAGCAATGGGAGAGACCACTAAGTTGCCAAGCTTAGATAAGTCAATTTGAACTTGAAAAGGGGAATCCCTCCCTCACAAGAAATTTAGCCATAGTCAAAGCTTAAAAGCTTGAAAGTTTCTCAAATGTCGTGTATGTTATTCCAAAGAAGAAGAAAACAAAGTTTAAATAGGTTACAAAGAGAAACCCTAAAGGTGTGAATGGACAAAAATGTCCATAAAGAGAAATTACCAAAAGACCAAAAAAAACTACCCAAAGCTTTCACTCAATCACGTCCCCAAAAGTCTTTTCCCACCTAAAGTAGCTTAAAACAATGATTAGAAACTAATCTAACTTAAGCTAATTTGAGGTGCTTACATCAAAATCAAATATAAAGTAAATTAATGTGCTTACTCAATAATTACATCATAAATAAAGTCAAAATGTCGAGCACAAATGACAAAAATGCCCCCATTTGGCCGAATTCAACATAGTCCCAAAATGGGTGAAATCGAGTCAAAAGGGTGATGGTGCTGAAGCTGCCTGCTATGCTTCAGTCTGAGTTGATCTGGGTCAAATGAAATAGCTGGGGACCTCTCTGGTTATGCCCATATGTGTCTCTGGTGTGCACTTGACTTGGTTGCTGCAACTGGTCACATAGCTCTGAGCTAGTCCCGCAAAGGCCTCTCTGATCTTCTTTGCTCTTTGGTGTGTGATTGGACCTGTTGGCAACTGTATGGGTTCCTCCAAGTTGTTAGCTGCATCCTGTAATGTCTCTGGTGTGGTTGGACTCATGTCAATATGTATGTGATGATAAGCTGTGAATAAGTTTATTATCATTTCGCACATGCGATTATTTGTTTAGAGGTTGGGATGGTTAAGTGAGATGAGGAATGAATATAAGCTAAGTCTTCTCCGAACGCATATGTTTATTTGGTAAAGATACTGAATTAAAAGTTTCTAGATAGAGATTCTGAAATGAATATGATTGAACGATAAATGAAGAGATAAGATGATGACTGTGAGAGATAAGAGATTTGATTTCGTAATAAGGTGTATATTCATATGTTTGAAATATATGTATGTATATATGAGTATTTGAATAATGTTTGAATTATTTATCGTGTATGTGATGTTTTTTATGAGAAATCATGTGATGAGTTTTTGTTATATGGTGTGTGTGTGTTGGTGTGTGCGTCTGTTTTGTTTATGTTTGATTGGATGATTTGCGGTGTAGTAGTCGAGCTGGTTAGGAATCCGTAGACGGGATTCATCTCATACCTATTCCAAAATAGGTAATGAGTCTCATACGAACATTGTGTGTGTAAGCCATCTGTAAGCCATCTTATGTATGTATTGTTGGATGATGTGATCTTTGATGTATCGATTATTATGTGTGCTTCTTAGTTGGTTGCATGATGACTGACTGTAAATATGTCTGAGTGTGTCTATGTGTATGATGGAACTCGTGATATGTATGGATTATTTATGCTTATGTGAGATGATTTGAAACTGATGTGAATATCAGATGTATTATAAAGCGTGTTTGCTGAGTTGTATTGATATGTAAGCATATGTGTAAGGATTTGAAATTGTATTTGCATTTATATAAAAGTAGTGTGCTACGGTATGTGTGAATGTATATGAAACCCAAGTGTTAAACTATTGTAAATTCATAGTGGATTAAAGAAGGTTAGAGAAAGATTGTTTGAATATTGATCAAAGAGGTTTTGGTATTAAAGATAGTTTATAACTGAACAAAATAAAGTTTGTTAGATTTACCGATTTGATGATATTTCAAAGGTATATAACTGTGATAAGTATTAATATTTGACGTACTTTGTGATTTGAATCTATATTTCGTGTGCTTTGAATGTTTAGCCACTATATTGACAATATGTAAATATGAAAAATTTAATATGGGTAAAGTATAAAGGATAATAGAAAGCTGATAATTCTAAGACTCGTAATAACTTGATAACTCTGAAAAAAATTCTAATGTATTTCACTTGTATGTTTTGTTTGTAGTGCTAGCATGGTTACTTACTGAGTTTTTATAACTCACACTAAACTAGTTTGCTATTTTTGCAGGTTGGCTTCCAGAATGGTCAACCACGACAGCTTAGGAAGTCATGCTCGAGATCAGGATCACCCAAGCGACAGTCACCCTCACAAGTGTCCTGGGATAAACTTTAGAAAATGTAGGATTTGGGATTAATATTTTATTTGTCATACTGAGCACGTTTTTTGTAAATATTTTGATCTGTTATGATGTTATGGGTAGAGCCCTTGAGTGTTGATAGATGATGTGGGCACGGAGCCCTTAGGTTGTGATTTTGATGAGTTTTGTGTGGATTTCACTATATTGACAATATGTAAATATTTTTGTGCTTTGAATGTTTAGCCACTATTTCATTTTGTTATTTCTTGCATGATTGCATATGTTTTGAATGACGTTTGTGGGTGTCGTTGCTGTAAGCCCTCACGAGACTATAACTCGTCCATTATGGCCACCTAGGGGTTTAAAGGCTTATTGTATATGCTAAATGCAATCGTGATCCATACGAAAGTGGCTTATATAGTTTTTATTTATTTATTTATTTTTAATTTAGTTTAGTTTACATTTTCTTTTTACGCTTGAATTGCTAGGGACTAGCAATAAGCTGGTTGGGGGCTGTGAAAAGTGCATGAAAATGTACTTTGAATATCACTAATTCGGCTATATTATCAAGTATTTAATCTTAATTGTAGTTTATTTTATGTTTTTTTATTAGGAAGCAATGGAACATGAACCTTTGAGCAATTGTACATGTTTTGAGACCTTGTGGACGCATCAGAAGCACGCGGGAATAGCAGAAACACAGAATACAAGACACCTGAAAAACCTACTGGCATCGCGACGTCCACCTTCTGGCATCGCGACGCTGTCTCAGCCTTACTCTATACAGAATGCCTGAGAGTTGGGTGCCGCAACGTCACCTTCTGATGTTGTGGCGCCCCGGTAGATGCCTAGAAACTAAAATCAGTCGTGTTTTACATGTAAAATGACTCTGGGACTTCTCTATATATACCCAAGCTCATCCAAAACCCTAGGAGGGAGAAGAAATACACAACAAAGAGTTGAAGTCACATATTTGAGAGAGAAGAACGAGAAAGCTTCAGGCCAAACAGGATGTCTCTCCGATCTCCTCAGGTTATGTCTTTCTTTTCTATGGAGAACTAATTTCCTAGGCAAAACTAGGGATGAACTCTTTTAATAGACTTCTTATATTCATGTTTTTTATTCCTGAATGTTCGTCAATGTTTAATACAATTGGTATCTTGATGTACTTTATTATCTTTTGATTTATAATCTAGAGATTGTATTTTACTAATTTTCATATATGAATAGTCATGCTTTTTCTATGTGTGATTGGGGAACCCATTTGTGACTAGTATTGTTATTTTATGGGTTAATCTTCTGCTGTAGTATTGCTTGTGGGTATATTATCGATGTTAGATAGGTCATAACGATAACATAGTATGTTGTTAACATAGAGAAAGTAATTCATCAGTTACCTTAGAATTTAATATGTTTTGAATTGAAATATCTTCCGATTGTTGGTTTGGGATGTGAAACCTTCAATTGAGTAATAATAGGAATCAACTACTGAATATAGGAACTTGATACAAGAGGGATTCACGACGCTTTGCTACTTTTCTCTATTCATAAATTCCTATGTGTTTTTCATAATCTTTAATTTAAACTGTCAATTCAATCATGTTCTTTAAATAAGTTATTGCTAGCGTTCATACTAAGTGATTCACTTCCTTTATAACCATCTCTCTAAAGAATCAACACCCCAACTATACTGTGATAACCGTAAGTACTTTTTGGGGGTAATCAGTAACTCATACAGAAAAACTACATGTTCGGTATAATAAAGCCATTGAGCGGTTGGCAATTAAGCACTCAGTCATAAAGCAAAAAATACGATTTTTCCTTTGATATCTCGAAATCATTACAAGGATCCTAGATTTGTTATAGGATTTCCATAGATGTCCAAGATCAATTATAAGTTACCCCAAGAGCTTAAGGATTTGTATCCTACGACATTTATGAGTTGGGATGCTAACACCGGAAAAATTATAAGTGTTAGATATTAGTTTTTCCTATAACAAAACTATATTATTATTGTTATGTGTAATTATTTGTTATTTCACGGCATGTAAATATTTCTTTCATATTTTTTGAATGGATGTTCATGTTAAATTTAATTTATGTAATTAAATCAATGGGTGTTATGTACATTAATTGTCACATGATTAAAAATTCTAAAAAATTTATGTAAGTTTTTAGAAGATGATTTTACATGATTGATTATGTTGATAAAATTTTCACATTGGGTCATTGGATGATGATTGGACACATAGTAGCCTTTTGACTCTAACCTATTGGAAAATTTTTATTAAATATAATTTATTTCATGGCAAAATAAGGCAAAATTATTAACAATTGTGCATGAATGTCTATAGAAAACTTTGTGTTTTTTGAAATGGCTTCCGCAAAAAAGAATATTATCGCTGAACTCAACAAGGGTGAGAAACTGAATGGCGATAATTATGAAATTTGTAGCATGAAAATCCAATATGTGCTAGAAGTATAAGAGGATCTTGAAACCCTGAAAATGTGCATGGATAAACCTGAACAGGGCACCACGACCCAACACATGCGAGACTTAAAGGCCTATGAGGCCTGCAAGAAAATAACTTTATGGACCACACTAGCCGAAATGTTTAGTAGTACATCGATAACTAAACTTAGGTCACTCACGATCAAGTTTGACGCATACAAGAAACGCTCGAGTTCACTATGCCAAAGCACTTGAAGCAAATGTCAAACATGATTACTGAACTGGCAGATATTAGTCATGTTCTTACTGATGAACAGAAAATCCAAGCGGTCATTCGTCCTCTTCCAAATATCTGGGAGCATATGAAGATGTATTTGACGCACAATGAAAGAATCAAAACTTTTGATGATGTTAAACGCCACCAAGAATTAGAGAGCGACTGCCTCGTGGTCGCTAAGTCAAATATTGAAGTGTATATGTCAGAAACCGGCAAACTTAAGGGTTTCATAAAGAAAAGAAAATGTCATGGTGGTGGGTTCCAGTTCGGAAAAAAATAATATTCTTCCAAGTCAGGAAAGAAACAGAAAATTAACCAACATGAGAAAGGAAAATGTCATACCAAAAAGAAAAATATGACAAAGGTTAAATATTTTAACTGTAGGAAAAAGTGTCATTTTGCTCGTGACTGTATCGAGCCTAAAAAGGTGAATACCTTTAGTACATATTTAAATGAAATATGTGTTTCGAGTTCGGTCTTTTTAACTGAATCTAATCCTTTTTGGACGGTAGACTTAGGAGCCACATACCATATAGCGAAGGATAGAGATGTCTTCACGAAATTTTGATGAATTTCACCTGGGGTGAAGTGGATATACGTCGGCAACAACTCACGAGTTGAATTCAAATGAGTGGGTACATGCATGTTAGTAATGTATGGCGGAAAAACTTTACTCTTACATGATATATTGTTTGCTCCATATATTCGCCGAAATTTAGTTTTGTGTTGGTTTTGGTTAATTTAGCTTTCAACTTGAACTTCCATAAATTTGGTGTTGATTTGTACTTAGCTACAATGCATTATGGTTCTGGTTATTTCCTGGATGGTTTTATTGTATTAAATATTGAATGTTTTAATTGCAATTTCAGTTTTTCTTTTGTTACTTCGTCTGTCAATAATAATATTGATGTAAATATGTGCCATGCTAGACTTGGCCACATTGGCTAGAAAAGAATGAACAGATTAGCCAAAGAATGCTTTCTGGGAAACATAGAAAAGGTATATTTGTAAATCTGTGAATATTATTTGGCTGGAAAAATTGCGAGAAAACCATTTGAAAAAAGAACTAGGGCAAAATATTCATTACAATTAATTCCTTCAGATATATGTGGTCCAATGAATGTCAAAGCAAGACATGGAGCATATTATTTCATCACATTCATAGATGATTTCACACGCTTTAGTTATGTCTATTTGATTGCTCATAAATCTGAAGCATTAAAATGTTTTAAGAAATTTATGAATTTAACGGAAAATCAATTAGACAATAAAATTAAAGTGTTACGCACTGACCATGGTCATGAGTACTTATCTAATCAGTTCAGAGAATTGTATGATGAAAAAGGAATTAGTCGTCAATTGACTACTCTTGTTACTCCTCAACAAAATGGTATTGCGGAAAGAATAAATAAAACTCTTCTTGAAATGGTTAGGTCTATGATGGCACAGGAAAATTTACTTATAACCTATTGGGGTGATGCATTATTGACTGCCACATATATAATTAAGCAAGTGCCATCAAAATCGGTTGCCACCACACCATATGAGTTATGGACAGGTCGCAAACCAGATCTTCACATTTTGAAACCTTAGGGATATGCGGTCTATGTTTATATGTGTTCTCACGAACATGGAAAATTAGGCCCAAAAGGAAAAAAAAATATATTTTATAAGATATTCTGAACAAAAAATGTTACATTTGTATCGGTGAACATGAAAGTGGAGGCGTGACAAAATTTGAATCACGAGATATCACGTTTTTAGAAACTGATTTTCCTAAGAAGATAGAGATTGGTCAAGATTTATCTCTATGTGAAACTCGGGATCACATGAATCCAATGATTGTTGAACACTCAGGTTTACCTAATTCAAGTAGGAATGATATTGATGAGAGAAATTTGAGAAAATATGATGAATCAGTTTCACATGAATCTCAAAATGATGAATTAGTTTCATATGAGTCTCATTTACGTGATCCGAGTGGGAGTGATGAATTACTTTCACATGAGTCTCCTTTACGTGATCCGAGTGGGAGTAATGTACATAATCTAAGTGAGAGTGGTGTACATAATCCAAGTGGGAGTAATGTGCATGATCCAAATGGGAATAATATGGAAATTAAAGAATTAGTTCCAACCAAAATCCTAATTACGACGTAATAATCGTATAAGCATTCCTCGACATCATTTGGATATCAAAGTAGAGGCCTTTATGATTCTACCTCAAGAGGAAAAAGAGTCTAGAAATATAAAAGAGGCTCTTTATTGTCATGCTAAGAAAAAATGGATGAAAGTAATAGAAAAAAAAATGGAGTCAATAGTCCAACCAAGTTTAGGAATCGGTTGATCTACCCAAAAGACGCAAAGTTATCAAGAATAAATGGGTTCTTAAAATAAAACGTAATGTTGATGGCATTATCGAAAGATATAAAACACGACTTGTAGCAAAATGATATACACAACAGGAAGGAATTGACTACGAAGACACTTTTTCATTGTGGTAAGGTTTACCTCAATTTGCTTGATTCTGGCTATAGTAGCGAACATGGATCTAGAATTACATAAAATGGATGTAAATAGCGCTTTTCTTAATGGAGAACTTGACGAAGAAATCTACATGGAACAACCAATAGGTTTCATAAAAGAAAATGAAAATGAGAAAGTATGTAGACTTTTGAAGTCTATATTTGGTCTAAAGCAATCATCTAGACAATGGTAAATACGATTCCAAAATACAATCATTTCGAATAATTTTATAATGATAGATGATGATCATTCTGTGTACATCAATAGAGATAAAGATAAGTTCATTGTCTTATCTTTGTACGTGGATGATATACTTATAGCAGAAAATGATAAGGAGTTTGTAAAACACATCAAATAATGGTTATCATCTAACGTCGAGATGAAAGATATGGGTGAAACTACATATATTCTTGGGGTTAAGATCTCAAGGAAATGTTCAAAGAAATTATTATCTCTTTCAAAAGAGTCATATATAAAGAAAATTCTTTAACGATTCCAAATGCAGGCTTGCAAACACATTGATACTCATATCATGAAATTTGAAGTTTTAAGTCGTAGATTGTGTCCTAAAACTCCATAGGAAAAGGAACAAATAAGAGAGTTCTTTATGCAAGTGTAGTTGGAAGTTTAATGTACGCAATATTATGTACGAGACCTGATATATGTTTCGTTGTTGGAATGGTAAGTAGATACCAATCTAATACAAGACTAGCACATTGGAAAACATTTAAAAGAATATTTTGGTATCTAAAAAGGAAAATTGATTACTCATTGTGCTATCAAGGGAATGATCTGCAATTTCAAGGCTAAATCAATGCTGATTGGGGAGGAGATTTAGATGAAAAAAATCTACCTTCGGTTTTGTTTTCTTACTAAACAATGGTGTCATATCGTGTAGCAGTAAGAAACAATCTTGTATAGCCTTATCCACAATAGAGGCTGAATTTGTGGCTTTTTCATCTATAGTATAATAAGTTGTGTGGTCAAAAAGGTTGGATCATTTGGGTATGCCAAATGATGCTTTTGGTCTAGTACTAATTAACTATGATAGTGGAGCAGCAATAGCCTACACAAAAGACCCAAAATTCCATTGTAAAACAAAACATATAGATACCAAATATAACTTAGTAAAAGACATAGTTGCATGAAAAGAGGTAAACTGATGCGTCCCACATCGTTTGCGGGGTGCCTCCTGGGCTGGTTTATAAGGCCAGGGCCAACCCTCTCCCTCTGAGCTAGCTTTTGGGGTAGAGTTAGGGCTTGGGTTCTTGTCATTTGGTATCATGAGCTTAGGGTTCTGAGGTCTGATTTCCTATCCTTTGTTTTGTTTAATCTTGTATTCATCTTTGTTCTTTGTTGATTTAATTTCGGCATCAAGGTTTTACTTCCACCTTGATTCGGCCATTGTGGATCTTGTTGTTTCTTGCTGATTCTTGTTGATTTGTGATCAAAATATCATGAATAACATTCTGCCTTGAGTGTTTTTTGATTGATAATGAGTATTTCTTTGAGTTAAGCTTTGGCTACTTAGGTCAAAATTGGGGCTTTTGTGTTCTTTGCTTGAATCAATTGTTGTATTATTGTTAATTGTAAGTTACTAGGACGTGTTTAACATTGTTATTAAGTTATTAGTTTCAAAATCAAAAAAAAAAAAAAGAAAAAAAAGAAATGCATCAGGTCAGATTCGGCCAAGGAAGACCATCACCACCCTTGCTTTGTTCTTGCCATATGCATGTCACTTAGCTTGTTTTTAATAGGTATTGTTCATATCTACTTTGAGAAAATCATATTGCACTTCATTACTCCTAGCATTTCTTGAACTAGCTTGTTTGCAATCTTTGTGAAGTTGTTGCAATCTTGTGAAGTGTGAGGAAAACAAGTGTTTTAGTGTTGTGGTGAGGCATTTGAGTGAATGAATGTTGAAACAAAATGAAATGCTTATGGATTGATGAGGCCGTGAGACTCTTGAAGTTTACTTATGCTTGTGTGTTAACTTTGTGAGACAAGTCTGGTTGCTTTGTTACACATATTGCCGTGAAGTGCTTGATGGTGCTTATGTTGAAGCATGAATTAACAAGTGTGCTTGCTGATTTGCGTGAGCCATCATTAGCTTGACATTGAAAATGGAAGCACTCATGAGCTTGACATGGAAATTTGAGTAGCCATCATTGCATTTGAGAGGTGCTTGAGAGGCAAGCTGCTGCATCACCAATTTAGTTGGAAAAAGTGTTTAGTTGGTTGTAACTTACCATTGCCGAATTGACATGCTTACTTGACCTACTTGTAAGCTACTTACGTAAGCAGCTGAGTCACCTACTTGTTTTGAAAAAAAAGAGAAAAAAAAAAAGAGAAGAGAAAAGAAAGAGAATTGGTCGCATTGTGCTTAGCTTGATTAGACCATTTGCAAGTTGATGGATTGCTTTAATTAGTTACATTGATATTTGATTTGGTTGTTTTGGTTTGAGCTTGAAAGACTATATTTGTGTATAGCCGAATTGAAATCCTTGTGCTTCATTGTGTTTCATTGGAGTGTAAACACTTGTGAGTGTGTGTGAGAAGAAAAGAAAGGTGAGCTCAAACACTATAGCGAGTGACCACAAGATACTTCAGTGACACGTTGAGCTTGCTTGCTTATTTATTATTTAGCTAACTCGTCATTCTTTCTTATTCTGAGCACTCTAGCTATAGGTTTCTTTCGATTGAGTCTTTGTGATTACTATCTTTTTGCTTTATTCCACATGCTCTATTATACATTGTGTTCTGTTAGCTTGTGGACTACACCTTAGTTGACCATACTGGGAATTGAGTTGTTGTAATTGAATTGAGGAAGAACTCAAGAGTGGTGTAAAAAAGGCAGTAGTGATTGTGAGCACAGTATCGGGTAAAAGCCATAGAGTGCAAACACAGTGGAGTGATATCATTCGAGTGTATGCACGTGAGATTGTGAGGATTTACATATTTGTTTTGCTTTTTATTATTCTAATATATTTGTTTAGTGTTGTTGAGATGGCAGGTCAAGTTTAACTATTGATGATAAGATCGAGGTTTTGGATACTTTCAAAAGTGATATCCAATATATTATGAGTGATTATAGAAGATCTTATGAGAAATGGAAAAGACTTGGAAGGTAACTAAATATGCAGTGAATGAAGAGAGTACTCAACAACCAAAAGCTATGAAGTTGTGTGTATGAAGTGAGAGAAGCACTTTGTGATGTTGAGTGCATAGCGAATGAAAACATTGTGAGGCCTTGAATGTTGTGAATTTTGTTTAAGTGACATGGTGAGTGAAAATGCTGTGAGACCGTGAGCATTGAGGGAGTAAACATTGTGAGGTAGTGTGCTTTGAGGTTGAAAAACATAGTGAAGCTGAGCAGGTGTGTGAGGAGGTCCTTGCAAGTATGTGTTGGTTTATTCTAAGGTCCCAAGATCAAATCAAGACATGAAATAATGCGTGAACACATCAACGGAGGTAGCGGAATACTCACATTGATCGGTTATGTCGATTTGGAGACGAATGAAGGCAAAAACGTACTGCCCTTCACGCCAAACTGCAACAGTCCACTGTCCTGCAAAACAGAATTTCGGGTGAAGAAAGGAGCTCCTAGCTTCGTCGGATGGATCCCGTCTCATGGTCGAACCTCCCTACCACCTTCGCAAGACTCGTAGTGTGCTAGCACTTGCGGTTTTCACCATGAAAACCAACCCTTGCTTCCCTATGTTCACGCCAAAAGGCTTCAAAAACCAGTAACATTTGTTCATTTGGGCGTGAGTGAGCTAGAAGAGAGAGAAATGAGAGAGTTGTAATTGTGTTAAGTTAAAATGATTTACCAAAAATCAATTTATATTTATGCCATAATATTTATTAAATAATAATAAAATTATGACACAAAACATGCAATGGCTTAGAGTGTCAAACACTCAAACTCCATGCAATGACATTGAGTGCAATGTACACAATCTACATGCAATGCATTAGAATGACATGTGTTATGTGGGCCCCACACGTTTCCAAATGAAAGTGGGCCCACGTGCACTCACGCGTTCGGGTTCGATATTTCCGAAATACCGAGCTTACGTCGCGACGTTAATTCAATCGAATTTAAATAAATAATTGCGCCTAGCGAAATTATTATTTACGTCGCTAACGAATTAATTCTAAATTAACTCGTTTGCCCGAATTAAAATCTGATTTTAATTCCGCGTCGAAATCTAATTTCGTCTAATATATCGAATATATTAATACATCGATTAATTCCGAATTAATCGTTCTCTCTCTTTAGACGACATTTTATCCCGGATGGATAAAACATCTCCGTTATTAATCCTAGATTAATTTTCTCTCTCTTCTGTATAATCCCAGATTATTCAAGAGTGCGAGTTGTGCGTCATCGGTGGATTATCGGGAAGCGACCCATGAGATCCCCGGATAATCTGGCAGTAAATACGGTCGTCGGAGAGTATCCGAATCACGTACGTACCAAGTACTACGTTCTACCGATTTACGAGACAAGGTCGACTCCTAGCAAAGCACCAAGTCTACCAATTCTCCGGACATATCCATTAAGAATATTAAGATCTGTATCAAGCGTAGTATACTAATGTATTGTGCATATCGGCCCAGTATCGGATAGTCACGTGCTAGGGCTGGGGCTGGATAAGTGTCTGCCCCGTCCGAAACACATATCGGATGTCTGGTAACTAGTCTCTATAATCGGATATTCATGACCTGGTCATAATATCACGATTGGATGCGCATCACTAAGAGCACTAATACCGTATCCTGCGTGACATCATCTCCATTATGACTGTGAGTGACACTTCCGTCTTGACATCACATCCAATACACTACGATCCTGATAAACCAGAAGAGGTGAACACATAACCAGTTAAGATCCCCCACCACCAAAACCAAAGTTTACCGATTGTCGTAAGTATTAGCGATGCAAGTCTCAGGTTAAGACTATACACACCTACCTTGATTTCGGCTTCCCATAGACACATAGTCATAATACCAATGGGATTCCGAGGGGTCTATCCAGAGCGAAGCTGTTTCCCGTACCATCGGTGAAACACGACCTCCTATCGCACTTGCATAAGTATCCAATACTTATATATATGAGAACTATGCCGTTGTGCCCTCACAACGCACACAAGTGCAATACTAGCCTATTCCGCATTATCGATGTCCAGTCTCGATAATACTACGGCTAGGGATATTTAATGATTAATCCTTCGTGGACTGATACTGTCTCATATCATCTCAATCCAGGAACTAATCATAGGGACCTCTCTTCATTTATATATCTATGGTGATCTAATCACAAATGATGAGAGTGCAATTTCCTTGTTACATAGTTAATTTGCTACAACAACACAATGATCTGTGCAAATAGTGACGCTATGGGTCATATTATCCAACAATCTCCCACTTGGCACGTAGCGAGTCACTCAAGTGTCCTACACTCGAACTATGTAAGGTTCGCTCAAATTGCTGAGAAAAAGGTTTTCGTCAGCGGATTTGTTCGATTATCGTTTGACGCGATTTATACGATCATCACATCGCCACGATGTATGATCCGAACGAATCAGATGATATAGAAGTATATATCTGGATCGTCGATGAGACCTTTAATTCCTTAGCCTGTGCTGACGCCTAGCTCAGCTGCTAACAGAACTATATCTAATCTAATTAGATTTACTTTCGACCCAAAAGCTTCTATTGCTGCCTCAGCTGCAGCAATAATCCGCATTTGTTGTTTATTCGGCAACAGTTATCTTGCTTGGAAGATTTCCAGCTCACTGTCCCGTTATTCAAACTTTATAGTACCGCAGTATTTATTGTTTGGAAACTTGCAGCAGTGATCCCAGTCACTTCAAGTTCTCCTTCTCCATAGTTTAAGACAAGCATCTTTAGTTCTCTCCGATACTAACAGATGTTCTTAATCTTCAATCCAGTGACTATCACTTGGATTGACCTGATTGTGACTCCATATGCTCGAAGCGTATGAGACCCAATCAAGTACATTTTAAATGTACAATTTCCCAGAGAGTGTTAACAACTCCAAATCTATCCAGTAGATCTTTATTCCTGAATAAAGGTTGTTACTCCCCAGAATTCTACGGAGAATTTCTATGAAAGAATATTTATGAAAGCCAAGCTTTCACCAATTGCTTTATGGGAATTTCACTGTTAGTGCAATCTCCCACTAACCTCCTTATATACACAAGAATTATTTCGTTTTGAGTTAAATCATAAACCATTATGATTATTTCAAAACGTCAGTTCCAAGAACCTTATGCTTGCATCAATCCAAACATGGATCGAATAACCCGCAAACCTTGTTTGTCGGTTATATAAAATCGTCAGGATGTTGTAAACATCCTCCAAAAGGTTTCCTTTTCAGGAAAGCGATTTTGATTTATAACTGACATATTTCATAAATGAAATATATAGTTATTTTCAAGCATTTTTCAAAATGGATTTACCATGGCAACAGGTAAAAGGTTGAACCGTTATTAACACAATGTTGATAACGATACCTTTCCGTTAAAAGCCTAGCTTTATACGTTGGTATATTGCCATCCATGTATGTCTTCCTTGAAGACTTATAGTACCATAGGCACAATGCCTTGTGGTACAACAACTAGTATCCAAAATAGTTGTTATACATGGAATCCATTTTGGACTCATGGCACTTTGCCACAACAGGGAGTCGATACCTCGTATCACTTCCTCATAACGTAGTCGGATGGTACACATCCATAAGATTGACATCTTTATGATGTTAGATCAGAAACCCATACCCTAGGTTGTTTTCTGACTCTATCCGATCTACGAAGTTCTTGTGTATTTGAAGATTAATGGTATAGTTTCATCATAGATGAACTATTTGTGTTCCATTAAGGACTTCGTGCCTTGAACAGTATTACTCCGATTTTCATCGAGTATCACTATCCTCCCACTGACCACTGCATATCGGTATTCCTC
The DNA here is from genome assembly GCA_019454045.1 of Zanthoxylum bungeanum. Classification (NCBI taxonomy): domain Eukaryota; kingdom Viridiplantae; phylum Streptophyta; class Magnoliopsida; order Sapindales; family Rutaceae; genus Zanthoxylum; species Zanthoxylum bungeanum. The sequence continues at coordinate 29,426 of SKCR01035263.1, read as the reverse complement.
TCAGGAAAACCGCATGGTGAGCAACAATTACATTGTTCTCATGTGGGATTTATAAGTACTATACTTAAGGTTTCCCTTAGGATAACCTATATTGGCACTTATCCAATTTGGGTCCTTAGTTTGGTATCATCCAAACGCTATGCCTGGCATACCCAAATTATCAGGAATGAGAAACCTCGTTTCTTCCCTGTTCATATCCTATATGATATCTGTCAAAACAGATTATATGGAACCTTATTCTAAATAAGTTTTGCACTGTTAATACATATCCTGTTGAAGGAAATAGTAGCTCAGAGCGACTCGTGATAAACCTTATCATGTCCAACAAAATTCGGTTTTAGTTCGGACACACCGTCAACTGACGTGTCTCGGGAGGAGTCCTCATATGAAAGAATACCGTACTCTTTCATTACGTATGAAACTTACTGCTTAAGTATTTTCCATTACGGTTTTACCGTGGCGGAATAATACTACAGCCGATCTGTTTGTCTACTTCGTGTCGAAACTCTAAAGTTTCCGATCTGTGTTCTTCAAAAGAAACACATAACCAAACAACGTGATGTCACATCCGTTAAGGTCACGAAATATTCATGTTCACATCTAGCCTAGCTAGATATGGGCCCACTTACTTCACCATGAATAGGGCTAACAGATCGGTGGCCCTTTTACTATTACCAAGTAAATAGTATTTTAGGTATTAACCTAATAAACTAGATTCGTAGACCTTATTTGAATAGTCAAATCAGTCCTAGTATCCACTCTTCAAAAGTGTGGATATACGAGTCTTGTTTAATTGTGTCCTAGACAACAATGCCACAAATAAGTCTCCATTGATCAAATCAATTTGAGCTATTTATTTGTCATTTTATATGTTTGAGATTTTATTATATTCAAAATATAAATTCTGTTATTTACATCCAATGTATTTATCTCAGTATCATCTTTATATAAAAAAACACTTTAGTGTTCTAGAATATAAAGGTTTTATCCGCAATGGATTAAACACTGATATAGAGATAATGTCTCTAGTCAAACTAGTTACATTATAACATTTCCTAATTTAAGTACATACCCAAAGGGTAGTTCCTAAACTTAGGTATCTACGGTCGAAACAGCGACTTTCGTCCCGTTTCCAATTCGCAGAGAAATCTCGGCTTGAAGCCAGTATCCAGCTCACAGCGGATTCTGAACGTCAATACATATATGTATTATGTACCACACTAAGTATTTAAAATCCAATTTTAATACTAGTAGTGAACATAACTTTGACAAATATTTTAAAGTTAGAGCCTCGCCCTTTCTTTAATTCCTTCGTGTCTTCCATATCCAAATGGTAGTCACTTTGGGATATGTCAATTATCCTTTTCAATATTTCACAAAACCAACTTGGGTTTTAGAATATCGAAATGATATGCACCTTGTGCTACATGCCCAATTGCAAACTTTGACTTTTCTCCACTAGAATAGTCAATTAATTCTCCAAGAATTATTAATTGCAATTTTAATACTTTTAAATCTAAAGATAGATTTATTATAAGTATATTAATTAAGCACTAAAGTCATTATCACATAAATCTTCCAAAGACTTTATGCTCTACTATTTGCTTAATAATGGGCTTAGTCATAATAAGTTATTTTATCAAATAAATTAACCTATTATTAATTCCCAATTGAAAATTAAATCATTTAAAACATTTAATCCAAGGATTATATATTTTAAATATTCAACTTTTCAATTCCCTTTTTGATTTCAATAGTCCAACTATTTAATCAATTTTAATAAGGTACTATTTATTATAATGATTACAATAATCCAATTATTTAATCAACTATAATTTTAATATTGATTACTATAATCCCATTATAAAATCAACTATCATTTAATTCAATTATATTGATTACTATAATCCAATTACAAATCAACTATATATTGAATGAGTTTGTATATAGTCCAACTATATATATTTTTAAAACAACATAAAATATTAGTCCGACTAATACTTTTAATTAATATGACGAGTAAAATAAAATGAGCGTGTTTAGCGAGTATTCGAACGAATGTTGCAAATTCAATACTTGCCTCCCACTATTTTTCGTCGAGCCTCTAACCCTCTGTGAGTACTCGGGAAACCGTGTTTCCTAGTGGGCTAGGATCCTATTAAATACACACAACCCTGACTTTGGCCAATAAAAAGCTGTATGCTATTTAACTAGGTAGATCTCTCAGATCAATTGGATCTCATCCAATCCAAATCCTAGATCCGGTTAGGTGGACATCCAAGTCCGAAACATATAATAATGTCAATGTATCCATTACATTTTCCTAACCCATCCTCTGAATCATTAGGCCTTGGCTTTGGCCAAACACAACCTAATGATTCCAGTTAAGCGGGACCCATTGACGAGGAAAGTTTCGTAATCAATGTCATTGGACAAAAAGTGATCTGACTTTGGTCAATAAAAATCACGATTTGGACAAGACACCGATATGCAACAAAACTCTCATGATTCAAGTACATCCTTGATTGACAAAGGTCTTGACTTTGGTCAAAACAAAACCAATGCCAACTTCGGATCTTGAACAAGAATCATTCAATGGAAGGATATTTGCTTAATATAAAACGAGGGTTTTTCGCGTGCAAATTGGCTACCAATTTAATTATCTTTGTTAAGGTCTCATCATCATACACCCTTAAACATGCATTCTAAATACATAATAAAGCGAGTATGAAATAAAATAATAATGATGCGGATGGATACTTACACATTGATCCTAGATCAAATCTCTCCCTTTCTCACTCAAGCTAGCACTTGTACTACTTCTACCCGTTACACTACACTTCTAAAGAAACCTCATATACATAGAGGGGAATAGGTGAGAAGAGAATACAAAGAGAAAGAAGGTGATAAGGCTGGACACGCAGGTCCAATTTAATAAATCGAATTTATTACAACAATTTCTAAATTGCCCACCCGACTAATATCCATCCGATATACATTATTCATTCAACACAACCACGTATTCACACACATAAGCATGCTATCAATCAATCTAATCAAATTAATTAATCTGATAATTAAGTGATCATCCAATGTTCAAACAACGATTTGATTTTGTTCGAGTCAAACTCGTTTTTGCGAATAAGTACTTAAAGTACGAATTCATGAATTAATTAAACTACATCATTAAATCTAATTTAACATGTATTTAATACTAATTCACTATTCAATTCCAAATTAAATATTACACTTTTATTTAATAAACCTTTTACGATTTAAATTCCAAATCTAATCGTAACGCGTCTCAAAGACCGATTAACGTCCAACGTCAATTCAATTAAAGTCCAATGGGCTTTTGATTGATTTCTTAAGGCGTGGACTTTTGGTCAACTCGGGTCAAACCGATAACCAAAGTCCAATCCGGGATTTACCCCATAAGCCCATAAATCAATCTTGGCCCATTAGGCCCAATTGAACATTAAAGGTTCATTAGCCGCAATTGGGCTTTATGGTTAAGGTTTTGGGCCCAATTGGATCCAATCCACTTGGCCTAAACCAAACTTGATAAATCAAGCCCAAAAGGCCCAATTACAACAATAAATTCTAATTTCCAAAATTAGGCCCAATTAATTAAAAAAAAAAAATCCAATTTTACAATTTAATTACCAAAAGTGCATTATATGATTAATCAACTAAATCAACATTTCCAAAACACTAAATTAGTCCAATTAATCATACTTAATTCATTATTACATGTCAAACACACAAATGAAAATCAAACCCATTACATGCTTCTAAGTCTCGGCCAAGGAGTGATTTCATGTCCAATTCGGTTTCAATCCAATTAATCCGCAATCGACATTAAATACATATCCCGAATGATTTCCAATACATCCAATTATCAAAATCAAAAAATTCCAAGACAACATTAGGGCATATCCAATTCGGCCAACATAGAATTTTTGGGGTCTTTGTCCAATTCGAAATCCAATCCAATTCGATTCAAATTAACGTCAACCTAATCGATTCTAACTCATCAAATGAATCAAAATCACAAAATTCCAAGAATCCAAAATACAATAAACATTCGGCCAACATGATATTTTGGGGAAAATTATTCCAAATCAATTTTCTACAATTGGTCCAACCAAAATGAATTTAAACATGTTATAAACATACTCAAACAAGCAATTTATTCAAATCATGCTCAAATCACATTTACCCAAATTTTAAACCCTACAAATTTCATGCTTGCAACATTAGCTCATGATGCCATTGTTGGTTTATTCTAAGGTCCCAAGATCAAATCAAGACATGAAATAATGCGTGAACACATCAACGGAGGTAGCGGAATACTCACATTGATCGGTTATGTCGATTTGGAGACGAATGAAGGCCAAAAACGCACTGCCTTCACGCCAAACTGCAACAGTCCACTGTCCCTGCAAAACAGAATTTGAGTTGAAGAAAACGGAGCTCCTAGCTTCGTCGGATGGATCCCGTCTCATGGTCGAACCTCCCTACCACCTTCGCAAGACTCGTAGTGTGCTAGCACTTGCGGTTTTCACCATGAAAACCCAACCCTTGCTTCCCTATGTTCACGCCAAAAGGTTCAAAACCAGTAGTAACTTTGTTCATTTGGGCGTGAGTAGAAGAGAGAAATGAGAGAGAGTTGTAATTGTGTTAAGTTAAAATGATTTACCAAAAATCAATTTATATTTATGCCATAATATTTATTAAATTAATAATAAAATTATGACACAAAACATGCAATGGCTTAGAGTGTCAAACACTCAAACTCCATGCAATGACATTGAGTGCAATGTACACAATCTACATGCAATGCATTAGAATGACATGTGTTATGTGGGCCCCACACGTTTCCAAATGAAAGTGGGCCCACGTGCACTCACGCGTTCGGGTTCGATATTTCCGAAATACCGAGCTTACGTCGCGACGTTAATTCAATCGAATTTAAATAAATAATTGCGCCTAGCGAAATTATTATTTACGTCGCTAACGAATTAATTCTAAATTAACTCGTTTGCCCGAATTAAAATCTGATTTTAATTCCGCGTCGAAATCTAATTTCGTCTAATATATCGAATATATTAATTACATCGATTAATTCCGAATTAATCGTTCCTCTCTTTAGACGACATTTTATCCCGGATAAAACATCTCCGTTATTAATCCTAGATTAATTTTCTCTCTCTTCTGTATAATCCCAGATTATTCAAGAGTGCGAGTTGTGCGTCATCGGTGGATTATCGGGAAGCGACCCATGAGATCCCCGGATAATCTGGCAGTAAATACGGTCGTCGGAGTATCCGAATCACGTACGTACCAAGTACTACGTTCTACCGATTTACGAGACAAGGTCGACTCCTAGCAAAGCACCAAGTCTACCCAATTCTCCGGACATATCCATTTAAGAATATTAAGATCTGTATCAAGCGTAGTATACTAATGTATTGTGCATATCGGCCCAGTATCGGATAGTCACGTGCTAGGGCTGGGGCTGGATAAGTGTCTGCCCCGTCCGAAACACATATCGGATGTCTGGTAACTAGTCTCTATAATCGGATATTCATGACCTGGTCATAATATCACGATTGGATGCGCATCACTGAAGAGCACTAATACCGTATCCTGCGTGACATCATCTCCATTATGACTGGAGTGACACTTCCGTCTTGACATCACATCCAATACACTACGATTCCTGATAAACCCAGAAGAGGTGAACACAGAACCAGTTAAGATCCCCCACCACCAAAACCAAAGTTTACCGATTGTCGTAAGTATTAGCGATGCAAGTCTCAGGTTAAGACTATACCACCTACTTGATTTCGGCTTCATAGACACATAGTCATAATACCAATGGGATTCCGATGGGTCTATCCAGAGCGAAGCTGTTTCCCGTACCATCGTGTGAAACACGACCTCCTATCGCACTTGCATAAGTATCCAATACTTATATATATGAGAACTATGCCGTTGTGCCCTCACAACGCACACAAGTGCAATACTAGCCTATTCCGCATTATCGATGTCCAGTCTCGATAATACTACGGCTAGGGATATTTAATGATTAATCCTTCGTGGACTGATACTGTCTCATATCATCTCAATCCAGGAACTAATCATAGGGACCTCTCTTCATTATATATATATGGTGATCTAATCACAAATGATGAGAGTGCAATTTCCTTATTACATAGTTAATTTGCTACAACAACACAATGATCTGTGCAAATAGTGACGCTATGGGTCATATTATCCAACAGTATGGTTGATGATGTGGCCATGAGTGATGATGATGAAGCTGTGAGAGCTGGTGAAAGAAAGTAGATTGGGTATTGAAGTTTTTCCATAACATTTTCTCTATTGTTTATGCTTTTTCATCGCATGTACAAGTGGTCAAGTATGATTCTTTTATATTTCAATATCATCGTCCCATTGATTTTGTAATAACTATCTATGATCCGGGTTCGGATTCGAGGACGAATCTATTTCAAGAGAGGGAGAAAGACATGATTCAAGGAACATTAGAGCCTTTGCAATTGCCAACAGACCCAATCACACCCCAAAGAGCTAAGAAGATCACAGACGCAATAAGGGGCGGGCCAGAGTTGCATATAATAGATGCATCATCCTTCTAGTTTTTACTTGCCTTATGAGATTGATTATGATTCTAATTCTTTAACCTATGGATTTATATCTTTGATTCTTATTAAGCTTGGAGTATGAATGATAAGGGAAGGCAGAGTTGGTGAGAATAATAGGTTTCCAACGCATTGTGTTTGACCCCGGCAATTGGGTGTGGCTTTATATGCAGAGGAAAAGATCCAAGCTACAATCGAGAGGAGATGAACCTTTTCAAGTCTTGGAAAGGATCAATGACAATGCATATAAGCTGGATTTGCAAGGTAAGTACAACCTCTCTGCTACTTTTTTAATGTTTCTGACTTAACTCATTTTGATGCAGATTCAGATTCGAGGTCGAATCCTTTTCAACAAGGAGGGAATGACATGAGTCCAACCACACCAGAGACATTACAGGATGCAGCTAACAACTTGGAAGAACCCATGCAGTTGCCAACAGGGCCAATCACACGCCAAAGAGCAAAGAAGATCAGAGAGGCCTTTGCGGGACTAGCTCAGAGCTATGTGACCAGTTGCAGCAACCAAGTCAAGTGCACACCAGAGACACATATGGACATAACCAGAGAGGTCCCCAAGCTATTTCATTTGACCCAGATCAGCTCAGACTGAAGTATAGCAGAGCAGCTTCAGCCACCAGCACCCTTTTGACCCGATTTCACCCCATTTTGGGACTATGTTGAATTCGGCCAAATGGGGGCATTTTTGTCATTTTTGCTCGACATTTTGACTTTATTATGATGTAATAGCATGGTTGACTATGCATTAGGCTTAATTATGCTTAGATTTGTACTTAGCCGGAAGCACTTCAATTTACTATAGCATGTAAGCACCTTAATTAGCTTAAGTGAGATTAGCTTCTAATCTTTGTTTTAAGTTTATTTAGGTGCAAAATGACCTTAATGGTCGTGGTTGAGGTGCTTGACTTAGGGCTTTTGGTAATTTTAGCTCTAGGGTCATTTTAGCCTTTTTACTCTTTTGTAACCCTTATTATATGACTCTTCTTTGTATTTTTGGACAACCAACGTAATATACAGAATTTTGAAAGAGAGAAAAGCTTGAGCTTTCCATGACTATGGCCAAAACCTTGTTGAGGAGGGATTCCCCTTTTCAAGTTCAAATTGACTTATCTAAGCTTGGCAACTTAGTGGCGTCTCCATTGCTAGAAAAATACAATCTGATTTCATGCTTGTGGTTATCATGGACGTGAGTTTCATGGTGGTTAGGGGCTGATCTTGGTTGGGTTTTGTTCCTACAAAATCAGTATTCAAAGTTCTTGGGGTTTTGAGAAAGATGCTTGGGGGTTTGCTTGGTTTCCAACCCAAGTGAGTTCTTGTCATTTGGTATCAGAGCCACCACTTCGTGTGAATGGCCGGTGTCTCTTGGGGTTCGGCAAAACGCCGACTGAGGCAGTCGGGTCTCAAGGGGGTGGGGATGATGCGTCCCACATCGTTTGCGAGGTGCCTCCTGGGCTGGTTTATAAGGCCAGGGCCAACCCTCTCCCTCTGAGCTAGCTTTTGGGGCAGAGTTAGGACTTGGGTTCTTATCATAAACATAAAGTACATTTCTACACAAGAGATGGTAGCAGATCCATTTACCAAGTCTGTTCCTAGAGATGTCTTTGTTAGACATGTAAAAACTCTAGGATTAGGTAGATGTTAATGTATTTACATATTATGATGTGTTATTTTTCCCAATAATGTTTACTAATGTTAATACTCATTGATATTTGTGTTCAATGCTTACATGTTACTATGTTGATACATGTTTAAACAAATATACTCTTAGTTAATATGAGAAGTATGTCAGACAAATGAATGATTGGCCCTCTCACACGGGCAATCGCCTCCATTACTTTGAGTTAATGGGAGATGAGATAATTTTTAAGCTGATTATCTGAGTGATAATTTAAAGAGTTCAAGCTTGAAAATTAAGTAATGTCGTTATAAGGTCATGTTCGCTGTGATATGACCGAAGGTGAATAAGTTCATTTCACCTTACTTGTCTTAAAGTCAAATGTAAGTTATACATTGCATTTGTTTGAACTATCATTTGTACAGTATTTTATGAGACATACGCTCCATTGGAAAGGAGAGTATACCGTAGCACATATTTTTACACCATGTGTACAATTGCGACTATAAAGGGTAAGACAAGTAAAAATCTCAGTTCTGATATTGTGTGAGACCCTTGATATTATTTCAATCTCACGTTATAACCTTCAGACTCTTGTCTACTTCTCAAAATCTAGAATTGATGATCGCTATCTTGGAGTGTTACTGAAGGATCATGAGAGATTCGATCCAAAAGAACATCTTTAGAAAATCGAATTGAATCAAGGTTGAGAGATTCGAGAACAGAGAAAGATCATTATATGAGTAATATCACATTAGAAAAGAGATCGAGAGAGATATAATGTGATAAATGATCGAGGATACTGCATACCTAATCTACTATGGTATTGTCTATTATTCGAGTAGTTATATATTCCTAACAGATGTATAGCAAGTGAGCTCTCGAAGTATGCTGGTCACATGATACAATACCTAAGTATGAATTATTCTTGAAGAGATGATAAGTGCGGTTTATACCCACTTATTCCTGCATTTTTAGCTTACTATTTTGTTAGTTTCCGTATCATTTAATGTATTTTGTAGTTCTTTTATGTTTTATTTGTAGGAACCATTGATACATCAATCTTGGGGCATTTGTACATGTTTTGGGACCATTCGGATGCATCGAAAGCACATAGGAAGAGCAGAGACACAAGACGCGCGACCAGTGAAAAGAATTACTGGCACCGCGGTGCCCAACTTCTTGGCATCGCGGTGCCTCCAGCATTCCATATAATTTTCCCGTGAGTCTGGCGCCGCAGCGCCCCGCAGAGACCAATAACACCCAATTTTAGGGTTTTAGATGCACAAGGACTCCAAGGCTTTATTATAAATACATAAGTTCGTCCAAGACTGAAGAGAGAGGCTAATACACATTACAAAACACATAATTTTAGAGAGATCCAATTATGAGGATTGAAGAGCGACAAGAGGAGATGAATGCGGTGACGTTCGAAGAGGAAGAGATTCAATTCGAGTTTTATCTTCTAGTTTCTTTCTTAGAACTCTAATGATTTCCATTAGATTCATGACCTTGTTCTTATTGTTTTTATCTTTAGTCATGAACTAACTCATTAATTCTGGAGAATGATGTAACTGATGTTTGAACCTTTGTGTTGTTTGTTAATATTGTTATGAAGTTATATTTCAGTTTATTTATCTTCTTTTGAGTTTAATGCTTCTTGTTTGCTGGCCACAAATCAAGATGATATATGTTTAAAATCTATCACTCGGGAGAGATGGATTTTGAATAGATCTGGAGAATATAACCTAAGGATTTTATAGAGTTCGGGAGAATTTATAATTCATTTGAAGTCGTTAACATAGAATCACAAGACGTAATGAGTTGTTAATTACTAGATTTTTATAGGGATATCAAAGTCTGTAATTGATAATATTTTCACTGATACTCGGGAGAGGGAATGAATATTTAGCATTCTTGACTTATGAACAATAAAACTGAACAAATATTAATTGGCATGACAAATACATAAGGGATAGCTAGGTGAAATCAGACTCTAGAATCTCTATCGTATTAGTTCCTCATATCTAAATATTTTTATATATTATTTATCTAGTTAAATCTTTATTATTTATTTTCAAAATAAAGTTAGGATTATCAATTGTAGTACTTAGTGTGAGTTAACACAATCCATGTGGGTTCGACACTCTTAACTCATTTATACTAAAACTTGACATCGTACACTTGCGGTATGATATAAAATATCACAACAAGTTTTTGGCGCTGTTGCCGGGGATTGTTTGTTTAATTCACACTAATACTATTACCAAGTAATCTTAGCTTTAATTTAGATTTTTATTTTTTTATTGTTAGTTTATTTTTGTTTGTATTTATTTTTTGTTTTATTTTTATTTTGTTTATTGATTTTTTTATCTTTTGGTGCTTCAGTGAATGCGTAGATCTACAAGTCTCGACTCACTCTTGTTTCATCCTGAAAATTGAAAAGGAATCAATAGCGGTTAAAAACAGAGAGAACAACCCACGCCAGGTGGCAATCAGAGATCACTTCAAGCCGGTCATTGATGATACCTATTCTGGGATTGCCCATCAACCAATCATCGGCAATAATTTTGAGCTAAAACCTGCATTGATCAACATGGTACAAAGGAATCAGTTTGGGGGTTCAGCTATAGAGGATCCCAACATGCACTTAAGGATGTTCCTGGGGATCGCAGACACCATAAAGATGAATGGTATGACTAAATTGGCTATCAGGCTACACTTATTTTCATTCTCTTTACGGGATAAAGCGTGGGATTGACTTCAATCAATAGAGATGGGGAGTATCATGACATGGCAGGATATGGCCACGAAATTTCTTGAGAGGTTCTTTCCACCAGCTAATCAGCTCAACTGAGAGTAGAAATTAGTATTTTTAAGCAGCTGGAGACTGAGACTCTGTATGAAGCATGAGATCGCTTTAAGGAATTACTCCGAAGATGCCCAGAACACGATTACACAGACTGGGTCCAGATTCAGTTGTTCTATAATGGGCTAAATGGTTCGAATAGGATTGTGGTTGATACAGCAGTTGGGGGAGCTTTATTCAAGAAATCAACTGAGGACGCCTACAATCTGTTAGAAGAAATGGCCATTAACCACTTTCAATGGCCAAGTGAACTCACTACGGTGACCAAAGTGGCTGCAATATATGAAGTGGACCCTCTTGTGGCACTTACAGCTCAGATTTCCACCTTATCGACTCAAATAGCAACCCCAACAAATCCACGAGTACAACCATCTATTGACTCAGCGGCGGCTACAAATATGTTGTAATTGGAAGGAGACCCGAACTTTGAGCAAGTCCAATATGTGAACAATCAGAACTTCAACCGTTATAGAGGCAATCTTGTGCCTAACCGTTATCATCTGAACCTGTCATATGTTAATACAGAGAATGCCTTGCAACCTTCATCTGGTTTCGATTATCAAAGAGCTGAGCAGAAATCTTCCTTAGAAGATTTCATGAGCACGTTTGTTGCTAATACTTCAGCGAGGTTTGAGAAGAATGAGTCAAGGCTCAACAATATTGAGACACATATGGAAAATATCGGGGCAACAATGAAGTCTTTAGAAACACAGATTTGGGCAGATTACTTCCTCAATGACCAAGCAATAGTAAGGGGTATTTGGATAAACTGCCACAGCTTTCCAAGCTATATTTTCATATCACATCACCCAGTGGATACCAAAAGAAGAAGTCACCATGACCATTTGGGTGGTTACGTCTGGCTGAAGACGTTAAACTTAGCGCTAGCGGGGAGGCAACCCTTGCATTTGTTTTCTTATTATTTTCTTTATTTTTATTGTGTGCTACTGTTCATTTATTAGTTTGCATGGTATTTATGCAGGTAGCACGAGACACACAAGGCTTGCGTAACCAAATTCTGACCAGCAGGAGCCTGATCAACTCCATGCACGGTAGTGTTGTTCCTTAATTTTGTTTATTTATGTTTATCTTACATTGAGGACAATGCAAGTTTTAAGTTTGGGGGTGTGTGCATATAGTGATAGTTCCTGCTATAGTTTAGAAAAAAAAATTGTTTTTAATCCAAGATAGTAAATCATAAGTCTAATGATGAATTTGTTTGCTTTAGATGAAATCTTAGAAATGATAAGTTCCCAATTTATTTTTATCTGATGCCTTGAGTAGATGATCTATGTTAGACTCGTAAGCACTTAATATTAGGTTTTTAGCAGTAAGAACCTAGGTAGTTGGCAAAGTGACTAGTAAAGAAATTGTTTACCGATAAATGACTGTTTGCTTAGATATCTATCTCAATATGATAGTATTATGATGTATGGTATGATAAGAAAAAGAAACCACCTATAACCGATAAGCATGAAGCTACACGTGGGTGAGTGTTAGGACCACCATGAGGAGAAATGCTACCTTAAAGGATAGGTGTGTTAAAAAAAATATTTGAAATGAAATATCGTACCATACTGGGCAAAGAAAGGCAATTATAGAGTTAAATTGAGATATCTAGGTTGGTTTGACCCATCGGATCTCAATTTTTGAGACGAAATCATTTAGTTGGCTTACTTATGAGTCGAGTTATGAATGAACCTTTACACACACACATTTTGAGTCTGGCTTAGATGATTTATTCAAGAACTTGGATTTGAGTCGCAATTGCATACTTTGAAGGTTCTCCGATTTCATTGACAAGCACTCTTTGAGGACAATATTATACGTAACTATCGGGATTATTTTATTTGTTTTTTTATATTTTTGCATGATTGTTTGTGAATGACATTTGTGGCAATCATCACGGTAAGCCTCACGAGACTATAACTCGTCCACTAGGGCCGCTTATGGGTTTAAAGGCTTATTGCATACGCTAAATGAAATTGTGATCCCTAAGAAATTGGCCTAGTTAATTTTGTTAATTTTATTTATTTAGCTATTATTTTTTCTTTTGCTCGGGACTTGCAAAATCTTAAGTTTTTGGGTATTTGATAAGTGCGGTTTATACCCACTTATTCCTGCATTCTTAGCTTACTATTTTGTTAGTTTCCATATCATTTAATGTATTTTTTAGTTCTTTTATATTTTATTTGTAAGAAGCATTGATACATGGATCTTGGGGCATTTGTACGTGTTTTGGGACCATTCAGACGCATTACAAGCACGCGGGAAAAGCAGAGACGCAAGATGCGCGACCAGTGAAAAGAATCACTGGCACCGCGGCGCCCAACTTCTTGGTGCCGCGGCGCCTCCAGCGTTCCATATAATTTTCCCGCAGAGACCAAAAACACCCATTTTAGGGTTTTAGATGCACAAGGACTCCAAGGCTTTATTATAAGCACATAAGCCCGTCCAAGACCGAAAAGAGAGGCTAATACACAACATAAAATACAAAACACATAATTTTAGAGAGATCCAATGAGGAGGATTGAAGAGCGACAAGAGGAGACGAAGACGGTGACGTCCGAAGAAGAAGAGATTCAATTCGGGTTTTATCTTCTAGTTTCTTTCTTAGAACTCTAATGATTTCCATTAGATTCATGACCTTGTTCTTATTATTTTTATCTTTAGTCATTAACTAACTCCTTAATTCTGGAGAATAATGTAACTGATGCTTGAACCTTTGTGTTGTTTGTTAATATTGTTATGAAGTTATATTTCAGTTTATTTATATTCTTTTGAGTTTAATGCTTCTTGTTTGCTGGCCACAAATCAAGATGATATATGTTTAGAATCTATCACTCGAGAGAGATGGATTTTGAATAGATTTGGAGAATATAACCTAGGGATTTTATAGAGTTCGGGAGAATCTATAATTCATTTGAAGTCGTTAACATAGAATCACAAGACGTAATGAGTTGTTAATTACTAGATTTTTATAGGGATATCAAAGTCTGTAATTGATAATATTTTCACTGATACCCGGGAGATGGAGTGAATATTTAGGATTCTTGACTTATGAACAATAAAACTTAACAAAGATTAATTGGCATGACAAATACATAGGGGATAGCTAGGTGAAATCAGACTCTAGAATCTCTATCGTATTAGTTCCTCCTATCTAAATATTTTTATATATTATTTATCTAGTTAAATCTTTATTATTTATTTTCTAAATAAAGTTAGGATTATCGATTGTAGTACTTAGTGTGAGTTAAAACAATCCCTGTGGGTTCGACACTCTTAACTCATTTATACTAAAACTTGACATCGTACAATTGCGGTACGATATAAAATATCACAACAAGAGACAATAAAAACTATTGATAACATCAAGTGTGAGTCGGAGATGTTAGAAATATTAGAAAATAATATTTAGAAAATGTTAATTGGGAACATGTGGTACACCCATGATGGTAACATTTTTGAAGGGGATAGAGGAAGTCATTAACTGCCAAATGCATGTGATTAAATAGTAATCAAAACATCCAAATGTATGTGATTACATAGTAATTAATGCTTGATTCCAAATGCATGTGAGTGAATAAAAAGCCATGCATGTGAAAGTATAGTAACTTGACTTTCCCTCCTATAAATATGAGCATTTACTCATTGAGAAAGACAATCAATTAAGTTTGATTAAGAGCATCCCTACAAGAAGTAAGGTATGCAATTGTGTTATAAAATACTTAGATTTATTTCAATTTATTTGTGAATAAATTTAGGACTAGTAATACATGTATGGTTAGATCCTAAGTGGACCATTATGGATTTGTTCCATGAAAATTTAAGAAATGATTTTTCCCTACAAATGCAAATATAGTAATCTCATAGTTCTAATCTCATTGGATTTACCATATATCACTAATAATCTTATGTTACACAAAATTCAATTGCCATAATATATTGCTCCAAGGTTTTTTTTTTTTTTTTGGATTATCACGCTACTGTTGGGACAGTTTCTTTAGTTATAAAATCCTCTATATGTTTTTTACGAGTATCTTTTTTATTTTCATATTTTCACACTACAAGAAATATGATTTTGGGTAACACTATATAATAGAATTTTATTTAGTAACGTTGTCAACCATAAGTTTATAATAACATTTTGAAAAATATTACTTGATCGCGATTTTACACGTCATGTAAGTGTACATATCGCTCAAGTAGTATAAACGATATCGAACTCACATGAACTTATTATTGATCCTATTAATTATCATAACTAGACTTATTTTACTAAAACTAAATAATTTATTTAATAGAGTTGATTAATTAACTACTTAAAAAGTGAAATAGACAGAATTAAGGTACTTTGGAAATCTTATACATGTAAAAATCTAAGGTTGTAACTTCACCAAGCATACTAGCAGATTTATGCACTTTTCATTCAATTGAGTAATTGTTATGGATTACTAGCCTTGAATACGAAATTACCTACAAGCATCTTCTGATGGTGAGATAGACACACCCAACTTAGTTCAATTACATATATTCTTATGATAATTAATTTAAGGAAAACTCATTAAGTTCAAGTTCTAATATTGGCTACACATGCCCTGTATGTATATTCATATCCTGCATGGAAATTGATTCTACGAATACAATCACACGCTATTAATTCTCAAGGCTAAACCCAAATTTCATTTTCCAAGTTCCTTAGGGTTTACCACAACTATCATATTAGTGATCAGGCAATAGAGTTCATAAATGAAACTGAAAGAGATAAAAGATAGAAAGAACTTGTGTTGAGGTCTTCTACTTTAATCTTCATTATTTGTTGAATCTTTGGTTATTGTCTTACTCAGGGTGTTTTTTCTTGCTTTGTGCTCTCTAAAGTATGATGCTTTTAGGTTAAGGCTAGACTTATCCTTTTATAGATGCTGCTAAGGAGTTTTTCTTCTTTTGGACGTCTTACTTAATAAGTTGTTGAATACACACTAATGCGCAACAATGAGCCAAAACTACCAATGTCGTGATATTGAGTTAATATCCCGATATTGAGCAAAAATTGCTCACTGTCTTCAAATTTTGCGACATTGACTTGCTCAATTTTGTAACATCCAATTGGATTATTGAATTCGGAGTCATCTAACTCTATGTTTCTTGTCCATGGCACCTAAATAAGTTTATTAGACTCCAAGCCTATAAAATGTACCGAAATGCTCGATTTATCCAACAAAATACACGGTAAATGGACAGTAAATATAGATATAATAACCATTCGCTACCATTGTAATATTAAATGTGTTAAACTTTATTTTTAATAACATTTGGCATCTATTAGTAGCATTTTTTTATATATGTTATGTATAATATCAAATTATATAGCATCTGGAAAATATTACAACAAATATTATCTTTAGTAGCATTTTTTTTACAAAATTGCTATGATTAAATATCCAACTTATAACATGTTACTTTTTATTATATATCATATATTATTAGTAGCATTTTTTAATTGTTATGTATTATATTAACTAATGTAGCACTTGAGAATGCTAAATAAACATTAATTTTAAAAGACTTAAAATTTTAATATGGAATAAAAACTATAGGAACCGATTCCTCGTGCAGTGGAAAAGCCTTAAAATACCAGGAACGAACTTAAAAAAATTTATACCCTTGCCCTCTAAATGTTGAACCTGGAAAGCTCTTTTGGCTCTGTTTTGGTAAAGTTTTGATGATTTTATCAAGCCCGAATAGCCTACAAAATAGCGGTGAATTTCAACAATACGCACCACCGAAATTTTACATGTTGCACACTGAAAATGCTCACTATTTTGGCACAAAAACTGCAGTGAATTTGCTCAGATTTTTGCACTAAAACAGCCCCAAAAAAACACCTTTAATTCAGCATCTGATGTTCCAAAAAAAAAAAGCAGAACCAAAAATCAACACAACCTGAGCCCCGAATGAAGCTATTAGAAATGGTAATGAGCAGTTTTGTGTGCTCACTGCTGAGTACAAGAAAAGGGACAAAGAAGGTGATTTTGTTTCTGTTAGGGTTAGTGCTCGAAGTGCCAATCCGGATCGTATTTATGTTAGATTCTTGAATATGAATAATTCCTTTTTTCCATAATATTACTTATTTATGGTAGTACTTCTTGCTTTTATATACGTATTCGATCTAATTATGATTAGATTGAAACTAAATATGATTTAGTGATATGTATATATTAGACAAAGACCCGATAATATATTTTGTAGTGCGCATTTATAAAGTAGTTTGTAATTGACATTGGGAAGTGTCACTACTAGAAGTATATTATCAAATAAAGTTCCTGGTCAAGATTTACTAACACGGGTCGGTTAGTTAAATCCGCTGAGACCAGTACACGGTGTATATCGAGACTTGGTCCGATGGTCTATCCCAATGAACCATGAGTATGGGGAGACTCGTATAGACGTGTAGGTGTTTATAGTGGATAAACATTGAACGACTTATCGAAGATTTCCTAATAGATGGTACACCAACGTCAATAGGAATCTTCTCGAGTCAAGTGAGCATAGTGGTCATTTGACTTGAGATACAACTGTGGATGTATGAGGTATCCTCCACATTTTGATGGAAGTCACGTCACAGATCTATTTAGATCAGACCTCCGTTTGTTCATTAGGTGTGGATTGATTTTCAGGATATCATGTGCGTATCAAGATAGGATCCGTCAGTTCTGTATATAGAGCATAGGTATTCAATATGCAATTAGCAATATGTTAAATCCATGGGCCCGTGGTACACTGTAGAAGTAAGTTCTAAGTGTTATTCAGAGATTGCTAATAGAATCATCGACGGGATTATACCTATAGAGATTTGACGTTTTTATATATATCTCTAGGGTAATCTAAATACTTGTGAAGAGAGATTATAGGTATGCGATGACCTCGACCTGTATGATTCAGCGAGTTTATCTGTGGTCGTCATAATTTACGGATGGGTAGATTATGGACACGAAATTAGATTTCGTGATGCATATGCCGGAATCTAGAGAGTCTCACTAATGAAACATACTCGTAGAGCACTAGGGCTACTTTTATAAATAATATTGATTATTTATAGATCGTTTAATGGTTAAACGATAAATACACGTTTTAAAGATTTTTCTGACTTTTTCCTAATTAATGTGTATTTGATTTAAATACTTGATTTTATTAAATCCACATTAATTAATTGTCAAATAATTTGACATTTGTCACAAATATATGTATTATGGAATATTTAATGTAAATATTATACATATATTTGGATATTTATAATTGTAATTATCTAATTATTTAATTGTTAAATAATTAGATTAATTAAATATAAATATCTTTTAACTTTAATATGGTAAAATGTAATTGGTACATTTGTCCATATATTAATTAAAATGGTTGACAACTTGATTTTTGGCATTTTTAATATTGATTAAATTTGTAAAAAAAACAAAATTTCCATTTTACCCTTGGTAAAGTCGGTCATGCCATATCTTTAAGCTTTGAGTTTTTTCATTTTTTCTTCACTTTTGTCTTCAAAAATAGATTACAAAAAAAAAGGAGTTGAGAGAAAAACAAAGTGCTAAAGGAGATTTGTGAAGAAAACTTTGAAAATTAAGGTAATTTCATACTTTTCTTTACTTGAAAATTATTTCTATGCCTTTAGACTTCAACATATGATGTTGTCATGTTTTATCTATTCTCTATTCTCTTGGGTTTGTAATAAGTTTGTTTGAAGCATGAATGAAAGGTGTTAGCATGTGTATTTAGTAAAGACAATTTATTAAGTGTTATTAAGCTTACTTTTGGTTATTTGATAACTTGGTAGCCATTCTAGAGTTGTTTAGCCACTCATAAATGACCTAGAATTGTTCTTGAGTTGTTTCATGGTGGTGAGACTTGTTTGGTGTAGTAAGGATTGAATTAAAGTGTTGAATTTTATTAATTTGGTGTTAATTAGCCAATTGGACAATTTTGAGAAATTAGGATTCATAACCCTCTCCAAATTTTGTGCTTTTCATATATGTGTTAATTAATTATGTATATATGATTCATATTAATTTTGGTGTTGATTGGACTTGATCTTGAATGGTTTTGAACCAATTTGGACTAAAGTGCAATTCTTGGAAACTTGAAGGACCTCTCAGCAATTTAGGGAAAATTAGTTTCTTGAATTTTAATTTGTATTTTCATATATAATACATGTATAGATCATTTTGGTAGTGATTTTGAATCACCTAATTATGTATTTGACAAATTAGGACTAAAATTATTAAAATGCAAAGTTTTGGGGCATTTCCGTAATTTCTGAAAAATATGGAAACATTTTCAGAATTATGTTTTTAAATGTATATTTGATGTAAAAATCATTTTGGTTGTGATTGGAAATCACCTAAGCTTGTTTTGAATAACTTAGGACTAAAATGATTAAAATGGAAAGTTTTGGGGTTGTATGGTAATTTACTGAAATTATGATTTCTGGGTTAAAAATTTCTTTTTCTTGAGTATTGAGTGACTAAAATAAATAATTTTATTTCAATTACCCAAGAAAAATTAAAGAAATGGGAAAATTTGATTTTCCCGCATTCCGCTGTGTAACCCGGATATTTTATCCAAAACCCCAACAGTTTCTAGTTCCAAAAGGTCTTCCATGTTATGATTCTCTACCATCAAAAGGTAGTATGGGATACACTCACACAACAATCCCTAAACAATTTAGAGATTAGAAATTGTCACACTTTTGTTCTTCTGTATTTTTCTATCAATTTTTGAGAGAAAAATGAAGAGGTAATGAGAAAAAATGTCTTTTCAAAAGAGATAGAGACATGTGGCCTTTTTCTTTTTCACTAATAAAGACTCAATTACAAGTAATTCATATTTACCTGTGACCTTCTTCTCTTTCAGCTCACCCAGGTGTATTGGACAATTCATTTTCCAATGCTCATTTTTGTTGCAATCGAAATACTTTCCTTTAGCTTTGCGTACTTGGATATTCTTTTGTTCTTCTTTATGGGTATTGTCTTAGCCTTCATAGTATTTTTCTTTCTATTTTTAGCAGATTTGGAAGATTCAATAACATTTTCCTCTCCATTGGGCTTACGAGAATCCACCAGCATATACTCGTAATGGGTGAGCTCATTAAGCAGTTGAGTAAAAGTAAAAGTCAATTTGTCCATAGCATAATTGCTCTTAAAATGCAAGAAACTCTTCGGAAGAGTTTCCATGATCATATTCATCTGGCTACACTAGTCAAACGAGCTCTATAAGTTTCGACTGTATTGAGATAGGTCATCATCCTCAAGACGTTCTCTCTGAAAGATATCATTTTCTTCATCATTGCGATCATCGCTAAAACCATAGCCTCATGACATTGCCGCTCCGAAGACTGCCCTAACATGTCCTGTAATACCATCATCATCGAGGATGTTGTAGCTATTGGCTCATACTTTACAACAAGAACCTCAGACATCACTGCTAGCAAATAGCATCGGGCTTTCTTATTTACTGCGACCCATTTCTGGCAGGCATCTGTTGGGATATATGTTATAGAGCTTCATGTTATTTGTAAACGGAATATTTTGTTTAAAATAAAAATTTATTATTCATTTATCAATTATTTGATTTAAATCGTATATCATAAATTGTCATGTTTAACCCTGATTACTTATATGTCTTTAGATTTAGTGTATGAGTGTCATAGACAATAGGATTTTAGTCTGAAGTTAATAATCTAAAATAGTCCATAGAAAGCAAACAAAATGGGTACTTTGTTTGTGGTTTATCTATAACTGCGGTCCATTCTATGAATGTATGGTGACCTTGATCCGGGATCGTCCATATGGTGAAATAAGAATAGAGGCATTTTATATGATCTTATCACATATGACTGGACCCAGATAGAAATGAATATCTTATAATATCAGTTAAATAGAGAAATTCATTTCAATCTACTAGATGGCCATATATGAATTGATCTGGATCATGAGTGTACTATGAACTCTTGCATGGAAAACTATGTCCTTTGATTTACAAAGTGAAGTTGGTGTAGAAATCCTGAACAATAGCTACGTACTTTGGGGACATGGTTTGGTGTGTAGCTAAGGACGATTTACATAGATATGGAGTTCACTCATTCTTATGAGAAGTAGATGAGTATCTTCCTTAAAGTTTGATTGGGTACTCTAACGAACATTTTGACCTGACTCTAATTATGAGATACTCGTGAAGGGTCAATCCGTATGTAATGACTATATCGATGGACATCTATGTAGTTCGGCATATATAATATATTTACGACAACGAGAGTGTATCTTTAGGTTTTTAGTAGAATAACCTAAAGTTAATGATTCAAAATATTTAATTAAAGAGTTTAATTAATATTACGGGATTATTAGAGCTCAGAACTGTTGGTTTATTTAGCCTCTGTGCTAGCTCGATAAACTATAGTAAATTAGATATAATTTGATGGTCCAATTATTATCTCACATACATTATGATTATTAATGATGAGCGGAAAATATATCAATATTTACTGCCCATTTTACTTAATATTTTGTATAATTTCTCGAGTTTTATGAACGTTTTGATGTGTTTTAGCTTATTTTACAGATAAAATAAAATCGGGACTTAATGTAATCAATCAGGACGAAATGTGGAACAAATAAGGGCAAAAACTGGACTTGACATTTTGATTTTGGAGATTGGAAACTTGAAATGGCGTTTTAACAAAGTACAATTTTGGAAATTTCAACTTTGCGCAATTATCGTATTTTGGCCATAACCTTTTATTATGATATCGGATTGAGATGATTCAAGTTACAGAGTAAAGAAAACTCAAAGATATACAACTTTGAAGTTCATAAGATTTTCGAATTCTGAAGTTTGCCTTACCGAAATTGATGAAAAATCCGAAGTGTATTATGTGTAATTATTAAAGTCATTTTCAAAAAAAAAATACAAAAATACAAAATAAAAAAATGGAAATTTTTAAACTTCCACCAAACATGCTTGCATATTTGGTGGAGGATTTGTTGCCATGTTTGGTGGAGAAATCGGTGGAAGCCTTTATATTTGCCTATAAATACCAAGCTAAACTTTGTAAATTTTTCAATTTTTCTTTGGTGGATTTCTCCATGAAAACCTAAAAGAAAGTGTCTTGCATGTTTATTTAAGTTTTCTTGTATTTTCTCTTTATTTATTTAATAAATTTTTATGTGTTTTTAATTAATCTCTTTTTGCTGGAGTCTGGGGTGGAACTTTTAATATAATAATTTAGATTTACTCCCTTAATTTAAATAAGTAAATTGAATTAATTATTTACCGTATATATGACCGGTTTTTACATTATTGGACTTAGTTTCCGCCTATATGGTCAGTTTAGGTGCTAACCTTGTTACCGCCTACAAGGTCAATTTATATGATTTTGTTACCACCTATATGGTCGGTTGGACTATGGACAAATGACATTCACCGCCTATATGGTCGGTTTTGTTAGGGTTGGTGCTCGGAGTGTCAATCTGGATCGTATTTATGTCCGATTCATGAATACGAGCAATTCTATTTTCCATAATATTACTTAATTTAATGGTAGCACCCTTGTCTTTTATACACTTATTCGATCTAATTACGATTAGATATTATTACTTAATTTAATGGTAGCACCCTTGTCTTTTATACACTTATTCGATCTAATTACGATTAGATATCTGATTATGATTAGATCGAAACTAAATCTAGTTTAGTGATACGTGTATATTAGACAAAGACCATAGGATTTATAATATAATGCGCAATTACAACGTAGTTTGTAATTGACATTGGGAAACACACTATAAGATGTATATCCTTAAATAAAATTCCTGGTCAAGATTTACTAACACGGGTCGGTTAGTAAAATCCGCTGAGACCAGTACATGTCGTATATCGTGACTTGGTCTGATAGTTTATCCTAGTGAACCATGAGTCTCGGGAGACTCGTATAAACATGTAGGTGTTTATTTGATAAGACACCGAATGACTCACTGAAGATTTCCTAATAGATGGTACACCGACGTCAATAGGAATATTCTCGAGTTGAGCGAGCATAGTGGTCCTTCGACATGAGATACCACAGTGGGATATATGAGTTATCCTCCACACTTTGATGGCAGTCACGTCGCCGATCTATTTAGATCAGACCTCTGTTTGTTCGTTGGGTATGGACTGATGTTAATGATATCCAATGTGTATCAAGATAGGATCCGTCAGTCCTGAGTACAGGACATAGGCATTCGCACATGTTTACGATCTAGTAAATCCATGGCCGTAGTATAACTTCAGAAATCAGTTTTGAGTGTTATTTATAGATCGTAAATTGAAAGTCGACTATATTATACCGAACGGATTTGACGTTCTCATCTATATCCCAGGTATAATATGGATAGCCTGTGATGGAGGGATTATACGTATGCAATGACCTCGACTTGCATAGTTTAGCGAGATTATCCATGGTCGTCATAATCTATGAGTGGGTGGATTATGGACACGAAATTTGATTTCATTAAGGATAAACCTAAACTTAGAGAGTCCTACAATATAAAGTGTACTCGTTGAGCACTTGGGCAACTCGATATGAATAATACGGATTATTCATTATACTTCACCGGATTAAATGAGTTAATTCGGATCATTTAATCGGTTAAACGATAACATATGCATTATGGAATTTTGGCCGATCGTAATTATTGTGTATTTGTATTTGATACATAATACAATTGGATACACATTAATTATTCATCAAATGAGATTTTGACACATGCCATTAATATATGTATTTTTTATTTATTGTAAATAAAAATACATATATAATAATAATTAAATTAATTGATTATTTGGATATTTAATTGTTAAATATTTGAATAGTTAATTAATTAAACCTTTTTCATTAAATGTTATGAAATATGGTAAGTTATTATTGGTACAAATGGCATTAATTAATTGAAACTTAATGTGTCCAATATTGATTGGATAACATAAAGTTTACTTAATTTAATTTGATTAAATTTTACAAATGGACAATTATGCCCTTGAGAAAGTGGGTCTTCATGCTTAAAAGAAAGAAAAATTTGTTTTCTCTCTAATGAAATGCTCCATTATCGAGACCTCAACTAGAAAATGGGTTTCAACTTTGCTTGATGATTCAAGTGAAAACAAAGAAGAAAATCAAAGAAAATGCATAGGAAATTAAAGGTTTAAAGATATTCCTCTACTCCATAAGCTTAGAAATGTTGTTTCATATTTCTTGAAGATCTATTGAGATCTAGGGTTTCATCTTTGTTGTAAAATTGGGGTTTTTGTTTTTGGAGGATGGATTGGAAGTCATTGATGCATGTGTGAAATGTATTTGGAACTAATTAGTGTAATTATAGTCCAATTTGTTAAATTTGTTGTTAGAAAACCTTGTTGCCATTCTAGAGTGTGATAACCACTCTTATTATGCCTAGAATTGTTCTAGACTTCTTCATGTGTGGTGGCTTTAAATAGGTGTTGGATGAATTAGATTAATCTTGCTAAAAATTGGATTTAAAGTAAGTAATTGGCCATTTTCTGTTCTGGATCTGACCTGGTTTTTTTTTTCCTATTTTGGTGATGAAAATGTTGTCTTTTGAATGTATTGGATGTGTTTTGGGAGTTGGAATAATTGCCGGAAAGTGTTTCCAAGTTGAAATAAGCGAAAATGACCAAAAACGGCTTTACCATGTGACTTTTGAGCCAACCGGGTGACGGCTGTCCAAACAGTGAGTTCATCACTGTTCGGGCAGCCCATGAACTGCCCTAATACTATTGGGGCTGACCGGGCAGTCTCTATAAGTGTCGAGTGATCGGTTCGGACGAAAACGCATTTTGCGTCATTTTGCGGAAAAACAGTTTTCGTAAAAGTTTCGCGAAGTTTCAACCTTATTTATGTCAATATTTGATACTGAATAAATTGGTTTAGGTGAAATATTAATAAATTATTCATATTAGATATTGAATAATTTATTTGGTATTTTGAAAAAGTTTTAAAATACGATTTCGAACCGCGCTTCCGCTGCGCCCATCGCCCAAAACCCTACAAAATTGGTATCAGAGCGGGTCTAATGCTTCATCCATTACATTATTCATGCTTGATATTTTATATTGAATCCAATTCTAATTTTCTCACATGCTTGGAATCTATATATGTTTCTTTACTTTTCGGTTCTACACTAACGGAAATGTAACTGAGATTTAATAGTTAAATTGTGTTATATTTTCTAAGGTAGAATTGAAATATTTGGAAAATGATTTAGATTAAAATTCTGCATTTGATGTAGATTATAGCTTCCAGAGGAAAATCCATGTTTTTAAATATGGCTGTAAAGTAACGTGTATTGGATACATATTTCTTGGTCCGTCTTGTCAATACGGTTTATGGGTATCTTTCTATAACTGCATCCGAGATCAT
The DNA here is from genome assembly GCA_019454045.1 of Zanthoxylum bungeanum. Lineage (NCBI taxonomy): Eukaryota > Viridiplantae > Streptophyta > Magnoliopsida > Sapindales > Rutaceae > Zanthoxylum > Zanthoxylum bungeanum. The sequence goes on along the minus strand of SKCR01035263.1, from coordinate 3,774 downwards.
GCCAAAGCTGTGAGGGTGTAGGTTATAGGACTATTACCCATACCAGTTGTATATTGATACTGGACAAATTCAAGTGAAAGTGGAAATCCTGAACGTGCCAAAACTGTCAGGACTACATCGGTACCTTGAGTTTGTCATTGACAAGTGAAGCCTTGATACGCCTCCTTGTGAACGTGCCAAAGCTGTCATAACGAGAAACGGTCAAGACCAAAACCAGGAGTCACTGGTGAATGATTGACAAAGAGTTGTCTACCTAATGAATATATGTAGGCGAGATCGTGCCAAAGCTGTGAGTCGAAATATATTCATAGGATTCTACTCTCACTATGGAATTCAATTTAATTATTGAATTCCCGTTGTCCGTTGGGGATTACGGTATTACGTAAAGTAGTGGGAGACACTGTGGGTTTAAAATCCATAACTTAAGCAGTGTGTAATATTTTGGAAAATTCTGCTTTGTTTTTCTTTACATTCTATATTGTTTATAGATTTATATTTCTAATCTAATGCATTATATTTCTTGAAAATATATATATTTTCTGACTTTACTTATGGTTGCATTATTCTAGAATAAGTTCTAGAAAGATAGTAGACTTAGATATTGTTAGATTAGTTGAAACCATCGGGAACTATTGTTCCGATTTTCTTGAAAATCAAGATGGTTTGTGACTTAGTTTCTAAGTCGCGATTAGGTAATCTAAATGGATATCTGTTTAGGATATAACTGTCAAGTTAGAATTGTTTCTTATGCAGTAAGAATTTACTTGAATAGTTCATGTCTTGAGATTCTTGACTAGCATTAAGAAAACCTCATTAGTATTTGTTTATCTTTTAATGACGTTTCTTGGCTTTAGCGACTTTAGGAAGTCACGTGTCTGACACAGTTTGCTAGTCAATCATTTGCAATTGTTGTGAATAATTGAACGAAAATTATAAAGCTTAAGAAAAGAGATGTGTATAGTTGTGTATAGAGAATATAGATTCTCACAATACGACAACTGTGGGTATTGGATTCCAGATCTCTCGTCTAGTTATTTAAAATAATATTTAATGACTGTTTTGATATTTGATATCAGAACTTGTGACTATTGGATAATTACTTGTTCTTTATAAACAGTTGTTACATATTTTAATACGATTAGTAGTGACATTAAAGAAAAGATAAACATTAAGAAAATATTCGGTAAAATAAATAACTTAGAACTGTGCTTTATGAGATTTTATCATAAAAACATTAAATGCTTATTCCGTATAGTAAATGATGGTCTGATACGAGTTCACACCATATATCCTTATCCATTTAATGAATATTATATCCAGGGTGTGATTAAATCTTATTTAACCAATGATTGTCATTGGACCACAGATTTATTAAACTAATACATTAGATGTATGTAGTTTAATGAATTAGAAATTGTCTTAGATAGTTTTATATGCTCCGTAACTTAGTTGATGAATTTTCATGACTTAGTTACGTGTTTCTGATAGAGAACATGTTGAACGTCTTGAATTGTTCAAGAACTGTCAATATGTTTCTAATGAAACTCGGATAGAATATTTTGAATAGTTCAAAGATATTCTATCTGTAGTGTTGAAAATTGTATCTTTAGAAATTCATTGAGCGTCTTTGAATTGTTCGAAGATGTTTGATATGATCAAACGCATGAATTTATGGCAATTAGTTCTAAAGTTATTTAATAAATATGATTCTTACTCAATATTAAACTTCTGCGATTCCATTTTGATGGAATTGGTCAGTGGGAGTTATCGAATCTTATATGTTTTGATTCGTTGATATTATGTGTTACCAAATTAGTTTCAATGCTCGTGGGGTTATGCTCCAGTAACACCAATTCGTCTTTTTTAATTAAAGTTCCATACGTTTCTATAATTACATATATGATATGTATAGGTAGAAAATTCGAATCTTGAAAAGTTTGAGATTTGATACTTTCTTTTGTATAATGGTTATATAATTGAAAGTACTTGTGCGTCGGAGGTACAAGTGAAAAGTTTATCGTTTATTCTATTTAATGGAATATTGTATTCTATTTGATAGAATATCTTTTCTACGATCCCGAGCAATAAAATTATTTTATTACTTGGTGGTTAACATTGGATGTTGACGATTGCAGAAAAGACTTGACTTATTGATGTCAAATGTGAGAATGATAAACTGTAATGGAATTACGTAATTAATAAGATGAAAAGACCCTTAGTCAATTTCTGTATAAGTCCAATAGGATGTCAGAATCATTTACAAAGTATTTGATACTTAATGATTCTGTTGTTTTCTTATTGAAGAAAATTATCCTATAACTTATAGTGGGAGAGATATTTGATATCGATTTCGGAAATTATCATTGAACCATAGATCTAAAATTATTCATAGCTTACTACGATCAGGTTTTGAACTTGATTAAGCTTTCGTTATGAATCGTTCATAAAATGTGCAAATTGTTTGCGCAACATAAGCAAAGTGAGCTTGATAAAGGTTTGACCTTTATGGTATGACAGTGAGAAAGGTTATACTCAGTAGCCTATTGTAGATTCTGAGGAAGCTTGTCTCTAGTCGCACTATTTGAACAATTAAAGATCTGTTGGTTAATGTTGATATTAAACTATGTATTTTGGCTAATGAATGCAAAATTGTGTTCTTGAGTGATTTCTTTGAATGAGAGATCCTTCGTGGTTTCTTTGTTTGAAGAAATTCATTCTAGAATGGCCCTAGAGTTTGTATTCTGCTAAGATCACAGTTTGATATACTAGCTTATAGAGCCTATTGTAGACTCGGGTAAGCTTTTCGAAAATTTGTGTTCTCTAATTTTGATATCAGTCAGATTATCTGGTTTTATCGAAGTATAGAGAATACGTATTTGTCAGTAGGGTCAGTGGGAGCGTACAAATTTCTTTCTAGAGTTATATATCATAAGTCTTCTTTTCTCTGTGTAAGCAATGAGAGTAGTCTCTGATATATTTGATATAAAGTCTTATATATGATATGAAACTAAGAGACTTGTGAGATACTCCCATTAGTCGCGTATTAGATATGATCTAATAAATGACACAGTAAGACTATTTGTATGATAGTTAGTATAATTGTTTGACAGTTAATGTGTCTTTTATATATATAGTATTCATCTTTTGTAATATGATGATTCCTTTGTTGAAAGAGAGATTGATTATAATGTTTAGTCAATCTTATGCATAATAGGATGATGGCGTAATGAATACTATATTATGTGCGATTAAATATATCAATTTAATCGTAATTGTAACGAGTTATTTTGATATGATGCAGACCATATGATGGGTCTTGAAACATGTTTTTTGTGATCTTTGAGATATTGAGAATGAGTTTCTAATTCATGGAGAATTTAGTCTGCAATCATAAGGTCAGAATAGTTTTGATCCTAATTATGACATTAGATGGTCTATGTCATATAAAGTCAGAAAAGATGCAGTGGGAGTGTCACTGTTGATTCTAATGAATTAGTGGAATCAGTTGCAACTTTAAAGTATTGACTTAGGAAGTTGCATAGTGACCCTATAGATTAGAAGTTTCCATATTAGTGTAGTGTTTGCGGTTGTCTTATAGTATATGGATTTGATTTCCAAATACATAGATAACTCAGCAGCTATAGCACAAAACTGATATAGCATCTGAGTCATATTGATGTAGAATTTGGATTCTAAAAAATATGAATGATGCTGGTTAAAGAAAATGGTTGGGTTTGTTGGACAGACTCGATTTGTTAAGCGAGCTTACTTGTT